>LPNX010626429.1:3549-40567 GCA_001517045.1 Pseudotsuga menziesii
GCCTTTTGTGACCAAATTTGGTCATTTATCTTCATATTTATCTTAATTTCATTTAAGTGTGATAAATGACCAATTGTTATGTGGTCATTAATTCCCGTGACCAAATTTGGTCATTTATCACACTTAGTTTTTTTCATGGGACCAAAAGTGGTCATTTATCACACTTAGTTTTTTTCTTGGGACAAAAAGTGGTCATTTATCTTGGTCGTTTTTAGTTAGCTCACTTAAAGTGACCAATTTTGGTCATTTATCCCTTGAAAAAACCAATGGAGACCAAATTTTTTGGTCTCCTGGTCACTAATTACTCATTTTGTACTAGTGTATATTGAGAAGACTATCCTTGTGTTAATTTTATATAATCTAACCTCGTATGCTCACAGTCGGCCTATGAAAGGTGCAATTTTTACCTTTTTTGACGGTTATGGACACTTCGTGTAAAATGCAAGCTAGGAATGCATAGTAGTTAAATTGAACATGAATGACTAAAATTGCAAGTATCTTGGACAAATTCAAAATTAATGACTGAAATTCTAAGTTGTTACATAAAAAACAGTGTGTAAATATTCAAAAATGGGCTTAGGAAAATGCATGCCACAGTCCGTACAATTGTCATCAGTTGAAATTAACACCATGGGGTTGAAGATAGATATATTTTTGACAAAAACCTCTTTTAGTTTTTTTTAAATTATGTTTCATTTGTCCAGAGTTAAATTGTTGAAAATGACAACTTTGTGTTTTCAACCCAGTTTTACCTAAATCACAAAAATGCCTTCCCAACCCTAAGTATTGGGTATTTTTGACTGATTTTAGTTGGAAATGGTATGCTTTACTATTTTCCACATTATTATACATTTTTTTTCAATTTTGGTTGCTTGTTTTGCAAAAACACTGCATGGTTGTCTTGTATTTATGAAATATCCACCGTACATTGATAAAAATGCAAGACAAACCCTCCTATTAAATGTTTAGATATATTTAGAAGATTATCCGTGTGTTAATTTTATATAACCTAACCTCGTATGCTCACATTTGACCTATGAAAGGTGCAATTTTAACCTTTTTTTACTGTTATGGACACTTGGTGTAAAATGCAAGCCATAAGCATAGAAATGCAAGCTAGGAATGCATAGGAGTCAAATTGAACATGAATGACTAAAATTGCATGTATCTTGGACAAATTCTAAATTAATGACTGAAATTCTAAATTGTTATGTAAAAAACAGTGTGTAAATATTCAAAACTCGGCTTAGAAAAATGCACGCCACAGTCTGTACAATTGTCATAAGTTGAAAATAACACCATGGGGTTGAAGCTAGATATATTTACATTTATTAATAAAATTTTATACTGTTAGGTGTAATCTATATGGTGAATTCTACTATTAATGCATATGAATTATGTATTTGTTCCATTCAATTATGTCTGGTATATTATTGTTTTGTTATAATTGGTTTTTCTTTTTGAATAATTTTTTCATTATATATGAAATTTGTAAGTTTGAAATGATAATATACATTTCCTAGCATGTGGGTTTTTGTGAAGATGCTTTTATACTGTCTTCAAACTGTCTGAAAAAACTCTTATTATAGCCTTTTAGATATGGTTGTCTTCACCATACAACACTCTAGAGATCCACACTCTCAAAATATTTTTATCATCATCTTATGAGTTATGGCGGGCATTTCCTTAAGGCCAGTTATGCATATTTTACCAATAATTCCATACTTGGACAATTTTTTATATTTTCCTAGGCTCGGTCTAATTTCCCTAAACCACATTTTCCAGGCTACTTGGACCAATATTCCCAAACTTAGCCAATTTCCTAATTTTAACTAATTTGTCGTATTTCTCCAAAATGATGTCATAATGCAACAATGATTTCAACTTCATTTCACATCATCATCTATTCCATGTCATGCCATGCGGGCATCATCCTTAGTGTGGGAATCAACCTTAATGCGGACATCACTTATCCCCTTTAAAACACTTAGCCATTTTCTCTGTCTTTAGTATGCAAAATAACATTTTTCTTCTATTTTTGCAGGTTGATATTTTCCTTATCTGGTCACCATAAGAAAAACCAAGAGCATAGATAGATATCCAATTCAACAATGAATAGGACAATATAATCTAATGAATTTTATCATCAAAGGAATGCCCCCTTTCGGTCATTTCGAAGTGGTCTTTCAAACTTTTTGTCTAACACTTGAGCAGTTCTCTTCAAACCCTAGGTCACCAAGGTAATTTCATTTTTCCTTCAAATTTGGCAAGTGATATTCCCAATGGGTATAGTTCAACAAGGTGAGTCCAAAAAAACCACTTTCATCTTTTGTAGCTTCTTTCTCTCTCCTAGGAAGGCATTTTTCTGGAGCAGTGAAAATATGGCCACGAGAGGCACTTTTGGCAGATTGATATATTCTTCCTGAAATACGTTTTGGTCAGGTTAATTATATGGTTGGATGCACCATACAAGTTTATAAAGATCTACACTCTCATAATATTTTTATCATCAACCCATGAGTTGTGGCGGGAATTTGCCTAAGGCATGTTAGGCATATTTTACCAGTAATTCATACTTGGACAATTTTTTATCTTCTCCTAGGCTTGGTCTAATTTCCCTAAACCACATTTTTGGCAGGTCCATAAATTCTTCTTCAGTGTCTCTTTGTACAAACTGAGACCATGGTTGAGTAGAAAAAATAGCAGCCTACAATATCCCCATGTGGTGCAAGCATTTTCTTCAACAAACCATTTGTGGCGAGCATCCTCTTAAGGCTACTTGGACCAATATTCCTGCACTTGGCCAATTTCCTGATTTTCACTAATTTTCTGTATTTCTCCAGAAGGATGTCATAATGCAATAATGATTTCAACTTCATGCCACATAGTCATCTATTCCATGCCATGTCATGCGGGCATCATCCTTAGTGCAGGCATCATCCTTAGTGTAGGCATCAACCTTAATGTAGGAATCACTTATCCCCCTTACAACACTTGGCGTTTTTTCTGTCTTTAGTGTGCAAAATAAGATTTTTCTTCTATTTTTCCAGGTTGATATTTTCGTTATCTGGTCACCATAAGAAAAACCAAGGGCATGGCTAGATATCCATTTCAACAATGAACATGACCATATTAGCTAATATTTTTTATCATCAATGGAACACCCCCTTGCGAGCATTTCCAAGTGGTCTCTCAAACACTTTGTCTAGCACTTAACCAGTTCTCTTCAAACCCTAGGTCACCAAGGTGATTTCATGTTTCCTTCAAACTTGGAAAGTGAAATTCCCAATGCATATAGTTCAACAAGGTGAATCCAGAAAAAACACTTTCATCAAGTCTGTAGCTTCTTTCTCTCTCCTCGGTGGGCATTTTTCTAGAGCAGTGCAAATATGGCTGAGAGGCACTTTTGGGAGATTGATATCTTCTTCCTGAAATACTTTTTGGTCAGGCTATTTATGTGGTTGGATGAACCATACAAGTCTCTAGATATCTACACTCTCATGATATTTTTATCATCATCCTATGAGATGTGTCGAGCATTTCCCTAAGGCCAGCTAGGCATATTTTACCAATAATTCCATACTTTGACAATTTTTTATCTTCTCCCAGGCTTGGTCTAATTTCCCTAAACCATAGTTTTGACAGGTCCATAAATTCTTCTTCAGGGTCTCTTTGGAAAAATTGAGACCATGGTTGAGTAGAGAAAACAACAACCTACAATATCCCCATGTGGAGCAGGCATTTTCTTCAGCAAAACATTTGTGGTGGGAATCCTCTTAAGGCTACTTGGACCAATATTCCCGCACTTAGCCAATTTCCTGATTTTCACTAATTTGTCGTATTTATCTAGAACGATGTCATAATGCAACAATGATTTCAACTTCATGCCACATCGTCATATATGCCATGTCATGCCATGCGTGCATCATCCTTAGTATGGACATCAACCTTAATGCGGGCATCACTTAGCCCCTTTACAACACTTGGCCATTTTTTCCGTCTTTATTGTGCAAAATAAGGTTTTTCTTCCATTTTTCCAGGTTGATATTTTCCTTATCTGGTCACCACAAGAAAAACCAAGAGCATGGCTAGATATCCATTTCAACAATGATCAGGACCATATCATCTCATGATTTTTATCATCAATGGAACACCCCCTTGCGAGCATTTCCAAGTGGTCTCTCAAACACTTTGTCGAACACTTAACCAGTTCTCTTCAAACCCTAGGTCACCAAGGTGATTTCATGCTTCCTTCAAACTTGGAAAGTGAGATTCCCAATGGGTATAGTTCAACAAGGTGAATCCAGAAAAACCACTTTCATCTTCTATAGCTTCTTTCTCTCTCCTCGATAGGCATTTTTCTGGAGCAATGCAAATATGGCTAAGAAGCACTTTTGGTAGATTGATATCTTCTTCTTGAAAGACATTTTGGTCAGGCTAATTATATGGTTGGATGCACCATACAAGTCTCTAGATATCTACACTCTCATAATATTTTTATCATCATCCTATGAGATGTGGCGGGCATTTCCCTAAGGCCAATTAGGCATATTTTACCAATAATTCCATACTTGGGACAATTTTTGATCTTCTCCTAGGCTTGGTCTAATTTCCCTAAACCACAATTTTGGCAGGTCCATAAATTGTTCTTTAGGGTCTCTTTGGAAAAACTAACTCATGGTTGAGTAGAAAAAAAAACAGCCTACAATATCCCCATGGGGTGCGGGCATTTTCTTCAACAAACGATTTGTGGCAGGCATCCTCTTAAGGCTACTTGGACCCATTAGAGGAAATTTGGGGTCTAAAATGGGACTTATAAGAAAATGTGCCAAAATAAGTTTTTGTGAGTTGGAATTCAAGAACCAATAGAATTTCAATAAAATAAGTCAACCATAATGGTTGAATTAACATATTTGTCATTAAAAAAAACTACTTTTTTTGTTCGTATTTTCGACATATCTCATTGTGTTTTTACTCAAATTTCGAATGGGAGAGCTCATTGGATGTGGAATTTGATTCCGCATCCAACGAGTACCCACATTGCATACTTTTGACGGACCCTGCTACCCCAAAAACAAGAAATACCTGAAAAAAGTGATGATGACATCATCACGACGTTTTTTCAGGTATTTATTGTTTTTGGGGTAGTGGGGTCCGTCAAAAGTATGTAGTGTGGGTACTCGTTGGATTCGGAATCAAATTCCGCATCCAACAAGCTCTCCCGATCGAAATTTGAGTAAAAAAACAGGGAGATATGTTGAAAATACGAACACAAAAAGTAGTTTTTTTCTTTCTTCCTCCAAAATTAATCAATATTATTTTATTATTTTAACTATTATTTTATTATTTTCCTTAGGAGGCCCATTTTAGACCCCAAAATTCCTCTAATGAATATTCCCGCACTTAGCCAATTTCTTGATTTTCACTAATTTGTCGTATTTCTCTAGAACGATGTCATAATGCAACAATGATTTCAACTTCATGCCACATCGTCATATATGCCATTCCATGCCATGCGTGCATCATCCTTAGTGCGGGCATCAACCTTAATGTGGGCATCACTTAGCCCCATTACAACACTCAACAATTTTTTATGTCTTTAGTATGAAAAATAATATTTTTCTTCTATTTTGCGAGGTTGATATTTTCCTTATCTGGTCACCATAAGAAAAACCGAGAGCATGGATAGATATCCATTTCACCAATGAACAAGACCATATCATCTGATTATTTTTATCGTCAATAGAACACCCCCTTGCGAGCATTTCCAAGTGGTCTCTCAAACTCTTTGTCTAACACTTAACCAGTTCCCTTCAAACCCTAGGTCACCATTATAGCTCAACATGCATGGTGCCACGCTGTCTTCCTGCAGTTCGAGGTTTTCAATGTCGTCAATTGGACATGTGGCTTCCGCAACTTGGTTTGAAATCGAATTCTTCCTCTATAGATTACATGATTAATTGTTGAAAAACTATCAAACATATACTTTTTTTTTTCTCAAAAAATACTACTACTCTCTCTCTATATATGTGTATTTACATATCCTATATAAACATATACATTTTAGAATTCATGTTCAACTACAAATGACTTAAAGTAGATTTTGTGAAAAAACAATCTCATTAAATTGAATTATTTAAATCTTCTTTCAAACTTAATGTGAAAGTATTTTCAACAACTTAATAAAATAAAATGTTGCAATAAGTTTAAAATGCAATATATTGAAAAACTTGTATATTAATCCAGTTCAAATCCTAAAATATAAACAATTATAACTATAAAAAATGAGTTTGTGAAAATAAAAAGGAGCAGTATATCAAACCACCAAAACGCCTTGTAGTCGCTAGAGTCAGAATTTTGTTTAGATCACAATTTAGATCATCTGGTTGGTTTCAGAATCTACCATTTAGTCTAAAATGACAATTGTTGATCACTGAAATCACAAAATTGCAAAAACTACAATTCCTAAGTCAAATTTTGATCGATTTCCTTGAAAAAAATACCAGAAGATAGAGGCGTTTTAGTTATTATATTAATGGAAGTAATTTTTTTATAATATAAGTATTATTTTTAATATAATAAAAAATATAAATTTATTTTTATAAGTATTGAGACAATTTAAATCACTCAATTCCATATGTAAACATTTTTAAAAGGTTAACATATTGAATTTCGTACAACACTTTTAGAAGATTAAACACTTTCGTAACTAAACAAATCTAAGTTTACTTAAGTGCCTTGCTCATTTGAAATTTACTTGCGTACTTTTTAATTTAAATATAGTATTATAATTTAAAGTTCTTTTAAAAGTGACGTAAGAATAAGAATAAAGTGAATATTAATAAAATAAATATATTTCATCCTAAGGAAGACTAAGATGAAATATTGAAGTAATGGAATATATATAACAAGTGAAATAGCAGCAAGGCTGTTTATACCTGTGGTTTAGAAATATTTTAATGCCATATTGTATATAAGTTGACACTTGAAGTAATTATGAAACATTAAAAACTTGCAATAATGTATTACTTGTTGCTATGTTGCTTATTTTTTGATGTGACGTTATTAGTTGCTATGTTGCTTATTTTTCTATGTGAAATTACTTGTTGCTTTGATGTTGATGTGTTATTTATTACTTGTTGTAACTATGTTACTTATATTTCTATGTCAAGTTAGCAACAAAGCTGCATGATACCTACCTCTTAAGAAAAGTTTTATAAAAAAATAGTTGTAAAAGAAATGACAAGTAGATAATAATAAAATGTACAAAACTACTTCCTTAATTAGTTATAGAGTAAGACCTTGAGATTAAAGATCCAAAATAAGTTTACTTGTATTTGTGAATTTCCTTTGCCTACACTTTGTTCCGATAGTTCTCGTGATTTGGCTTACCTGCTTCTCATCTAGGCTTTCTTGTCACTTGCATTTGTGGATAGGAAAATCTTCGTCACTACCAATTTAAGAATTAAGTTTATAAATTTTTTCATCTTAAACTAATATATCAACTAATACCTAAATATTTAATTATCAACCAAAATTTAAATAAATATTTTAAACCCATAGTACTTTATGATTGAAATAATACTCTTTTAAACTTGTCATATTACAAATAAAATAAAAGACAAAACAAATTAGATATTCAATGTAACATCATAAAGATCAACCAAACATTAAATGCCTCCCTCGTGTTTCAAAAAACATAAAAGAAATGGTTTTAACTAACTTCATAACAATACATAACTTCAATAATACTCACATTGAGCTTAAAAGCAAAATTAAGTCAATGCAACCTGAAAAAAATAATTATATATTTTTAAACTCAAACGTATAGAGAGATGTGGTTGTTAGTAATATTACAGGATTTATTATTAAAAGCAATAGCCACGACGTGATAGCTAGTGGTTTGCAATTGCCTATGCAAAAAACTAAAACTCAATAAAAATAGATTAAATTTTGTTATAACCTACTTAAAACTCAATAAAAATAAAATAAATGTTGTTATAACCTGCTTAGGAATCCTTTTAAGGATGGTAGATATTTGACTACATAGAAGAATCTAGACTCAAGTTCTATTTCAATGGATCCAAAGTAAGGATGAGCTTTACCATCTTTGCAAGAATGACTACTACATCTCAAATAGGCCATGAAGGACATAAAGACAAGCCTAAATACAAAGTGGGGATGAACCATTTTTTATTAGCTAGATGATAAATTGTTGATGCTTCTTGGGTGGTTAATTTAATTCCTTCAATATCACAGTTGGAAGCCAACTTGTCCTTCTAAAATGGTACCCACCTCTCTCTTGGAGTTGCACATTTGGGATTGAAAAGTAACTTATCCTCTAAAGGAAGGGTAGAAAGGAAAAAGAAAGGCAATGAAATATACGATCTTTCTAGGTAAAATTTTTGTTCATTATAGGAAGTGTCATATTCAAAATATGACATTTTCCATTCCATAGGTCCATTAAGAGTTTTGGATCACCTATAAACTATAAATCAAATATGTAAGATATTAAATTGTCTCAAATATATATAAAAAAATAAACACACTTAATGTACATAAAAATTTAGATAATTTAAATGATATATTAAGTTTAACATCAAAATAAATCTATAACTTTTTTTTTAATTTTGCATAAAATCAAGACAAGAAATATATCTAAAAAAATCAAGAATAAATCTTATTAAAATTTCCAATTCACTTATCAAAATAATATTTTTTAGTTTTAGTTTTTATAATGTTACATATAACTCCCATTAACTTTATAAATGGATACCCAAAATATCTTCACCCTTAACATTCACAATACCTTTTAACACTCATTTTCACAAACATTTAAATTGATTTTTCAAGAGAAGGCTATCATTACATTCCCTTATTTAAATTGATTTTTCAAGAGAAGGCTATCATTACATTCCCTTTTTGAAGGTAGTAATTAATTTGAAAACTATTAATTAATTTTTTGTTTTGTTAGGGAAAAAGGAACAAAAAAATGAATTATTCAATGAATCGAAAGATATTCTATAGCGATGCATATTGACCAAATATTCAATTGTGTGAATTTGTTTCTTTCTTTAATTCCCCTCGGGCTGTGAGGGAAGGCTAGGCATGGCATGGCATGGTTGTAAATGCAATTTTTTACTTTTTAAAGTCAAACATTTTATTCATAATTATTTGTGGAAAAAAGGAAAGTTGGCTATCTTAGGCGAGGAAGGACAATTTGCTTAAGATAAATCATTTTAGAAGCAGGTAAAAAAATATCTGGTTAGATTGCATGGCTTTTCTAAGAGAAAGGTATGAGAATTTTACACTTTCAAATACTTAATATTTAATAATGGTAGGTGAAAGAAAGAAGGAAGACACACGTACACAAACTGCTTCACCCCCACAAACTGCTTCACCACCACCCAAAAATAGAGAGAAAATTCATTGAATAGAAACACTTTATACACATGAATTACAGTATGTAAATGAAAACTCGCAATAGGTTTTAAATGTAATGTCCTGGTTTTGACCCCGTTTGCATGATGTATATGATGTAATTAATCATGGTGAGGAGCTAAAGGAAAAAGCCCCACCATCGATTTGTGGGTGTATGTTTCGGCAATAGTTATAGTTGTCGATGGTATGCCGTGCTATCCAGCACCTTATAATATGGCATCATGTAAATATGCACATCAAATAAAATAAACCACAACCAGCTATGGTAGTGCAACGTTGAATGAAAATGGCATGGTTCCAAAGGATAAGGGGTGGGGGATGTCAAACCTTGGTCTATGAGAGAAAACCCATGTGTTTCCACCTTTGTTTGTTTGCAACCTTTCTTGTTCACCAACCTCTTTAACGTCTTGGTTTTGTTGTTGGGGGGCAGTTATGGCTGGTAGTTGAGGCAGTTATGGTGGTGGGTGTGGCAGGCTGTCAGCCTTTGCCCACGCGCCCACTCCACCCACGACTGCATTCAATTCCTCCATCGTCTCCACAACGCCATTCTTCCATGTCTGATCACTCTCACGCGGAGGTCGGCTCCTCTCCTCACACGCCTAGTATTCACCTTCATGATTATGGTCTGTTCGTTCTCTCCATGGTCGGTTCTTCCTCACATTGGTTGGTCGATTCACGCACATAGGCTGGGATCCTCACGCAGAGAGGCATTCTGTTCATCCTCACGCACCAGTCGCAGGTCTTCTCTGGTTGTGCCCGCAGCGAGCAGGTAGAACGGCCTCAAGGGCCCGATTTCTTTTGGTATGTTTCATAGCCGTGGCTTTAATCCATGATTTCTGCTTGCTGTTGTTTCACCCACGTAATTGGATTGCTGTTGTTCTTCCACGACTGTTGGAATCTATTGAGAGTCCGTCCTTCATCCATTCGGACTATGTGTGGGTTTCTCCCACGTTTTTGTTGGCTGAGTTTTCCCTGTTTTGGGACTGTGTATAGCTGCCATCGTTTTCACTGTGAGTTGTGGTTGTTGATGCACCCTGGTTTTGGGTTGCTGTCGAGTTGTTTTGGCCATGCTAGGGCTAAGAACAACTCTAAATTTGGCTTGTGGCTTGAGCCTTGTTTCATCTTTCGTTTGGGACTGTCACCTGTTGTTTTGCCTTCTTCACAGGGCTGTGAAGAGATTGTTTTGCTGCGTGTAAGTGGTGGTTGGTCTTCGAACTGTGCTGGCTTGGCCGGGTTGTTGATGGCCTGATAAAACCAGCTGTGTTGGGTTGCTGATTGTGCCCCTCGGCTATGTGTAAGCCTGCGCTAACCCTTATCCTTGGAGGAATCATGCCCAGCTCTGGGGTGGCAGCGTTGCTGAGAGATTGATTAGCACGCTGGCCTATGGTTGGGTGGAACGTTGCAGCGACGTAGCTGGTTGCGGGCGAGTTCTTCATTGAAAGATAAGTGTTGCTGGTTACTTCATCTTTGCAATTTATATACTGTTAAATTCGCGAGAAATGATGAACATGCTTAATGTTGGAATGTGTGTTTGCTTCCACTGTACGATTAAAGAATTATGCATTGAGTAACTGTGCATGTAAAATGAGGGATTGTGCACCCTATTATGCATCATGTTAATCTTTCTATTTTAGCATTGATCTCTTTGTTTATGTTCATGGGGCTGTTGCCCGGCTATATTTGGTGCTCGTCGCATCCTCTTTGCCGGTCAGAGGGATGGGGACGTGACATTAAACAATGAGCATTTCACTATTTCTAGAATATACTAGTTAGTGATTCCATTATTACAATAGTCTTCCATTGATTTACATAAGGAGAAATAGTAAATGGAATTACAAAGAATCCAACTCAAGAAAAAATGATCAAAAATATTTGTATCATATAGGAAAAAATCCATTCCATAGGATTTCCTTACAAATGTATGCAATCAAACTTAGAATGCTCCAACCCCTCTCTTCATCTATGTTTTACAAAATATAGAAAATGTAATACATCTCTTTGATATAAAACCAAAGGGGAATCAAAATATTCCATTGATTAAACAAAGAAATCTATTAAGCATAGAACTGAAAATAAAATAAATCTTCAATAGATGCAAAAGATATGGAACTATAAGAATCAAACGCTCTAGAACCCAGATTGGTGATTCACGAAATCTGGAAAAATCAGTTTCAAATAACCACATGTGGCACTCAAAATGTTACTCATTTCTATAAACTTATAGATGTGTCACCTAATTGGGAATATATCACCCTTACCATTCATATTCATGAAAAATGATAGGTTTTCCTATCAAGTTTTCCTTGAAAAAAAATGTAAGTTAACCTTTTTAAAGAAAAAAGAAAAAAAATGTAGATTAGTTTTTTTTTTATACAGATGGAGAAAATCAATAAAGAAAATCCCTGTAACCTTGGAAAGGAAGAAGTGCATAAATACAATGTGCATAATTTTCTATGGAATGAATCGCATACCTATTGTTACAGGAGGGGCATTAAAAGTGTCAGAAGTAAATCATAAGAGAAGACTACTCTTCCCAACTCCTGAATCACCAACAAATACTAACTTAATGGAATAGTCAAAATCACTCTTGCTTGTTGACGAATTCATCATATCGAAATCCATCCCCAGCTATAACAGTGATCCAGATTTATGCGTGAACGAAATGAAAGAACAAATATAGAGTCATAATAACAGACATTTTGTAAAGATAACAGAGATACAATAAACAATATTATACTAAATTGTGGAAATAGAACAGACTGTAATACAATTGCTAGAATGGTGGTAGCTATCTTTGAGAAGAGATGTGGCTGCTATGCTCATCCGTGCCAAGTTGAATACAAAATGAGGCCAAATGGGCCTATTTATAATAATAATGAGGGTGAGAACCCCAAAAGTCCAAAACGTAACCCTAGAAGATGAACCATCATAAAGTTTGTGGCCCCAAGGTGGAAAGTTGAACAGTCAACTTCCTGGGGTCATAACGTTTGCATATGATCATTGATTTGGGTGTTCGATAGCTCATTAGAAAGATCTATATAAGCTTTACAACTTTTGGTTGGAAAAATGCATTCTGATGGAGACTATTCGGCCCCGAATCGCCAAAAAATGTCGTTTAGGGCCTCAAAACGGCCCTGGAATTTTGGGACCCGAAAACTGTAAAACAATAACTAGGAAACTGCCACAATGGACAATTGTTTTGAGCCAGCGGAATAGGTGGGTGGCCACCGATATACATCTAAATCAATCCTCCCTCCTTAGGAAGCAATGGTCTCCATTGCGTCGAATCCTATATCGTCTCTTGAACTGTGTGTTGAGTTGATCTCCTGGTGCAACATTTACTGAAGTGAAGAGGCTTCCTTTATTTGATATCCCGAGAGGGCTGTAATTGTCATCTAGATGATTTGATTCTGGATGAGCACCTTAAATGCGTGGCCTTGCATCATAGCGGTACTCGGATAGATGAGGAAACAATGGCTCTGTCTTCTTCTTGTGTCTGATGAGCAGAGATACCTTGCGTAGAGGGTGTGGAGATCTCTGTGATCTTATGTTCTCCTTTAGATGCAATTGTTAAGAGGAATAATTTTATGATGTGGGAGCTTATCTTCCTACCTCGCAAGACTTTGTTAGGCACAACAGTCTCTGGTATTCAATAGAGTTTTCCTCCCAAAGTAACAATGACGCTACGATACCATGACTCATATACACCATGACGCTTCCACATATATGGTTGTCCTAAAAGAACATCACAGACTTCAATTGGGGCCACATCACACAGTACCTCGTCTTTGAAAGGATTGATGCCATATGGTAGGAGGAATTGTTGAATAATGTGTATACCTCGTCCTTGGCTTAGCCAACCAATGCTGTAAGGTTGCAGGTGTGGTGTTGTCGGAAGCTCCAATCTATTGACGACTTTTGCTGAGATCAGGTTCTTTTGGCTTCCATTGTCAACAACAAAATGTAGAGGCATTCCATTCACCCACATCTGCGAGTGGAATAGGTGCTCCTATGCCTCTTACTCTTCAGGATCCTCTAGTTGAATCTGTACAGTAGCAACAGCGGTAATGGGGTTTGCATCAATGATCTGCCTCCCATTGTTTGTGGCTATGGCATTGGGTTCGGAATCAGAATCAGGATCTGATTCTGAAGATTTGATCTCAACCACTAATGACTACTTTGAGCGACATTCATCAGTGTTTTGCCAAGGAATTTTATGAAATTTGCACCAATTACTCGTGTCCTTCTTTGTCTTTTCATCTCCCTTCTTTGCTTGTGGCGGGGACTAGTTGTCCTTTCCTTGTCTTGTGTTTTGTGGGCCAGGGTTCCCCTTTCCTTGCTTCTACAGTGTGTGTGCAGGTCCAGAGTCTCGCTTCTTCTTTTGTTGAAATCCTCGATTTTGACAGCATACTGATAGGCAGATCCAAGTGAAGATATGTCGAGGAATTCCATCTCAGTTTGAATGTACCGATATAGACCATTGCGATATTTCAGAATTAGGTGTCACTCGGAGTCCTTAATACTCAGCTTTGTATGCAGGGTATGAAATTTATTGGTGTACTTCGACACCATCTGGTCCCTTTCTTGATGTAGAATGGTCCATTTTGTGTACTGGTCATCATAGTTTCCCATAGGGTAATACTATTCCTTGACGGCATCTATGAAAGAGGCCCAAGTGGGATTTGTTTCAAACATTCTAGACTCGTTTGAGGAGTTTTGCTCACAATAAGTACCCCACCAATTTTGGACATGGGGGGCTCCCTTAAGGAGCATAAAGGTGATATTTTCTCTGTCGAAAAAATTGTGGACAGAGAAATACCCTTCTATAACATTCAACCAATTATCTAGTGCATCTGCATCGATTTTTACTTCAAATAAAGGAATATCAAAGTTAACTTGTACCTTGAAGGGAGTTGCATCCCTGAACCGGCTGCTCATTGAAGATGCACTTGTTGCTACTAGCATTCGTAGTAGGTTTTGGGCGAAACTATCCATCATCTCATTCCTCTGTCGCTCGAGGGATTCCTCGAGAAGCGACTTGATAGGATCTACTTCTACGTCATCTCTCATTTCTTCTCCGGTGGGAGTTCGTTCGGGACGGCGATAATGATCAAGTGAAACTAGTTCGAGACCAAACTATTAATTATTTCACATGATCTAGGAACTAAGAATCAAAATCATCAAAGAATTATTAACAAATACTCATGAATTGGAAAATAACTGGAACCAGAATTGGTTTCCTCTCTGTATATTTAATAAACAATAAAATGGGTTGTAATTCCCATGCAGAGCAATAGCTTCATTCCATGAATAATTTGAATACCTAAGGAGACAAAACGAATTCAATGAGTGAGTCTAGCTTAACTGACTCTTTGCCATGCAATCTCACTCAGTTAACCACTTGACCAAAACCGTAATTGACTCACCAAACCCTAACTAAAGTCGTAGTGCAATAAATGACTGAATCTCAACTGAAGGAGATAAAACACATGTCATAGCAATCCAACCATCAAGTGCTAGTCCGACATGACTCCAATAAACCCTGATGAGGTTAACTGAAGCTGAACTGACCATCAGAAGTTGGTGGAGGCGCCTTGTTGACTCCAGTTCATTACATAATATTAAATAATCATTAAATAATATATTTAATGCATGGAGGTGCCTTAACTGACTATAACTAAATGGTTGAACTGAAAGTAACCACCAGATAGAAATTAGGTGCATTAATGTCACACAGATCACCCTTGGAGTGCTCCAGTTAGCCTCCTTGACTGTAGGTAGGCGTGGGAGTGACTGGGATGATGGTAACTAATGCTCCACTGATGTCAATTAAACTTAGGATAGTGGTTTAACTAGGCCAATTTGACCGAAAGAGTGTGTATGATGGTAAATGTCTCTAACACCCCCCCTTAAGCTATACTCAGGAAGAGTTAGAAAACATATATGCATAAAAATGCTAGGGCCCTGGAAACAAAGGCCATAGGTCACCCCGTACAATAAAGAAATTGAAACAATGCTCAAAACAAACTAAGTGAGGAAAAGATAGAAAACCCAGTGGGAAAACCCCCCCCTCAAGCTGAACACTGAAAGTAGTCTGGATCACCTTGATGAAATCACCCCCAACAGTGAACGGAGATAAGTGAACTTCTTTTCTGAAAATATCTTGGTGAAGATGTCTGCAATCTGCTCACAAGTTGGGCAGTATTGCAAAATGATGGTCCTGTCATGCGCTAGCTCCCTGATGTAGTGCATGTGAATCTCTACATGTTTGGTCCTTTGCCTGGTAACTGGATTCGTGGATATCTTAATAGCACTCTGGTTATCACAAAAGAGGACAGTGGGCAAAGTACTACCAATATCAAACTCTGAAAGAATGCCTTGCAACCAAACTGCCTGGATGCAAGCATTCACCGCTCCTCGATACTCGACCTCTGCTGAAGATAGTGCTATGGCAGCCTGCTTTTTGCTTGACCAGCAAATAGGGCCACCACCAAACATGAATACATATCTAGAAGTTGACTTCCAATCAATAGAATCACCCGCCCAATCAAATCTTTGTTTCCAACTAGCTCTAGCTCGGAGTCGGGAGCATAGTGAATGCCGTAGGTCCTGGTTCCCTAAATGTACTGGAGTATCCTCTTGGCTTCCTTCCAATGAAGATCATGAGGCTGTTGCATGTATGTTGATATAGCATTCATGGCATAACAAATATCAGTCCTAGAATGTGTCAAGTACAATAAGCTACCAATCAGCTGTCGATAGATAGTGCAGTCCATGGGAGGTGTGCTTTTTCCTTCTTCAAGGATGATCCCTGAAAGGAAAGGGAATGGTGCATGCCTACATTCAGCCATGTTAAACTTGACTAACAGGTCTGAAATTTATTTTGACTGAGTGACCATAATCCCATCAGAATTTTGCTCGATTTCGAGCCCCAAAAATTGTTTTAGAAGCCCCAAATCACTCATTTCAAAGGCATTGTGGAGAGCAATTTTGATGGCTGAAATGGAGGCAATTGTGCTACCTATGATCAGTAAGTCATCAACATATAAAACAATGATAATTATATTACCATCATGCTGCTGTAAATACACATTTGGATCTGATCTACATCTCTGAATGTTTTGCGAGAGAAGGAAGGCATCCATCTTGGAATACCACTCTCTTGGGGCCTGTTTTAAACTGTATAGTGACTTCTTTAGCTTGCAAACGAAAGATGGATCAGTGATATAGCCCTTAGGCTGCTTCATTTATATCTCCTCATGAATATCTCCATGCAAAAAGGCTAACTTAACATCCATGTGATGCACCTCCCAGCGCTTGGATGCGGAAATAGCCAAAACAAGGCAGATGGAGTCCATTTTTGCAACCGGTGCAAAGGTATCATGGTATTCCACTCCTTGGACCTGAGAGAAACATTTTGCTACCATCCTTGCCTTATATTTGTAGGTGCTTCCATCAGCAGAAACCTTTGTCCGAAACACCCACTTGCATTGAACCAATTTCCTTCCCGGAGGAAGGGAAACTAGCTCCCAAGTAGTGTTTTTCTGGAGAGAATTCATCTCTTCATCCATGGCAACTTGCCATCTCGGATCCTTCCGAGCATGGTAGTAAGATTTTGGATCTGAACTAGTCATCAAATAGCAAGTTTCGGTCAGCAAAATATCAGAACAAGACAGTGCAATACCTGCTCTTTGGAAATCAAACCGGGTTCTCCTTGGATCATCCGGATTTCCAATGTTGTCTCCTGTGGAGGAGAGTGTCTGTCGGGCCCATGTAGGAAGATGATTCTGCACTTCAGGTTCTGATTCAGTATCTAATGTTTGCTGCACACTGATATCAGAAATAATAGGATCCAAATTAGGGTCATCATCCCCAATTTCATCATCCAAATATTCAGTGGAATAGGAAGGAATTTTAGCAGTTTTCTCCTCCACTAGTTCCACCTCCTGAAGAGGCTCATCGAACTTGACACTTCTCTCGATGATGATCTGTTTGGTATTGATATCCAGCAGCTTGAATCCTTTAGATTCATCAGGATATCCCATAAACATACATTCGATGCTCTGCGGTTGCAAATCCCTTCTTTTATCAAGCAGAATCCGGGCCCATGCAGTGGACCCAAACACCCTAGATTGGACACATCTGGCTTGTGTCCAAAGTATGCTTCGAAAGGATTCTTTCCTTTCACTAATGAATGTGGCACCCTATTCTGAATGTATGCTGTAGCATGCATGGATTCATCCCACAAATTTCTAGCAAGCTTCTTTGACTCCAACATACAGGTGGTCATCTCTTTGAGAGACCAGTTCTTCCTTTCTGCTACTCCATTCTGCTGGGGAGTGTAGGGAATTGAATGTTGGACCTGAATACCGCTTTGGGAGAAAATGGACAGCAACTCATTACTGACATACTCCCCTCCATTATCAGATCTCAATATCTTGATCTTAATCCCAGAGGCATTTTCGATCAAAGCCTTCAATTCAGAAAAATTTTCACATACTTATGATTTCTTTTTGAGAAATAAAACCCATGTATACCTTGAAAAATCATCAATAAAGGTAAGGAGGTACCTTGATCCATTCATGGATGTGATAGGCATTAGACCATTGCTATCAGAATGTATCAGCCCCAATATGCTTGTAGCTCGGTTTGCCTTCCCCCGATCGAACTTGTGCTCAGGGTGCTTTCCAATCACACAGCCCTTGCAGACTCCCGTGGTTGCCTTGATGACCGGGAGGCCTTCAACCATGGAATTTTTCTGTAATTGCTGCAAATATTTGAAATTAAGATGGCCAAACCTTTCATGCCACAACCTACTAACCTCATTTCCATGAGTTAGGAAAGCGGTGGGCTTTTCATCCGCAACAAAGTGAGAGAACTCATAGGCTTTTGCATGATGACTTGCATGGCCTTTTGCAATGAGTTTACCGGATGCAATTTCTGTTATCTCAACATCATTTGGGCTGAAAGAGACCCTCTTAGACATTCCTGTATGTGTCATTTGATAGACACTAAGGATATTTTCTGCTAGAGATGGTACATACAAAACATTAGAAAAAAAATCATTTTCTAGATTTACAGTACCTTGTCCTTTGGAAATGATGGTGGAGTCATCTCCCAAGTGGATGGGAATGGCTTTGATGGTATCCAAGGATGAAAACGATTCTTCTTCAGCCATCATGTGATTCGAATCATCACTATCAATCAGCAGTGATTTGGACTTCGAAGTGCTTTCCATGAGGGCATGACCTTTCTCATGCTGTGGTTCTCGATCTTGGTGATCTCTACTCCGAAAGCTCTCCGAAAGATTGATGTGATTCCTCTCAAGGAGAGAGGTTGCTTCATCAAAATTTTTCTTCATGCTTCCATGTTCAGGGTGAAAACCCTTCCCACAGTAAGAACACCTGATTCTTTCTTTCCCATTGTGCTCTTTTCCTTTGTTCTTCCTTGAACTGGAAGATTCATCATGCTGCTGATTTTCAAATCTAGGTTTTGGAGCATCAAATTTAGTTTTCTGATTTTTCTGCTACTTTCCTTTACCCTTCACATCTTTGGGCCCCGTGACATGGAGGGCTTGATCACGAGAAGATCAGATGATCCCCATTTGGACAAGCTTGTCATGTTCACTAGTTAGGGACTCAATGAAGACATCGAGTGTAGGCATCTTCCATTTAGGGGTTGTGAGCTTCCCCGCACAGAATGTAGAAACAAAAACTGAATAATCAGCCCCAATTTTGGAGAGGATGGCTAGGATGAGCTGATCATATTCCTTATCCACTTTGCATTGCTTCAAGAGAAAAACTGTATGCTTGAACTTTGTAAAGAATTCATTCAGAGTCTCGAAATTGGAAGGTTGGAGAGACATGAGTTCATTTTCGAGTTGATAAACTCGCATGTCATCATGCTTTCCATACAGAGATTCCAATTTGTCCCATATTTCTTTAGGTGTATTCAGATCCGTAAGATGGAAGTGAAGATCATCGGAAATAGAGAGGCATAAGAAACCGAAGGCTTCATCCTTCTTGTTCAAAAATCTTGATTTTTCTATGGCGGATCCAGGCTCAGGTTCAGTGTCCATGACAACTCTATGGAGTCCTTTGGATTTCAACTGATGTTCCATTTTTCCTTTCCATGTGTGGAAATTGTATGGAGTTAACAGAGGTACTGAAGAGGCCATCTAGATTTGCTTGTAGCGAATGCTTCACCTGTAGAAACCTGAAAATCAAAATAGAAAGGGCAAAATAAGGTCGAACAGCCTGCACATTTTAGGCTTTCATCACACCCAGCATAGTCAATCAAGCAAGCTTGATCAACAAGTTCTTTACTTGGGATATTGAGTGGTAAGCCTTGGCTTCTGGTGCAGTGCTGGAATTTCGAGCTATTGCTCACTTCTCATGGAGAAATATGTCAAAAATCTTGTTCTTGAGAGATTGTTCTTTGTCCCACCGTAGCTCTGATACCATATTAATTCTTGCACATGATCTAGGAACTAAGAATCAAAATCATCAAAGAATTATTAACAAATACTCATGAATTGGAAAATAACTGGAACCGGAATTGGTTTCCTCTCTGTATATTTAATAAACAATAAAATAGGTTATAATTCCCATGCAAAGCAATAGCTTCACTCCATGAATAATTTGAATACCTAAGGATACAAAACGAATTCAATGAGTGAGTCTAGCTTAACTGACTCTTTGCCATGCAATCTCACTCAGTTAACCACTTGACCAAAACCCTAATTGACTCACCAAACCCTAACTGAAGTCAGAGTGCAATAAATGACTGAATCTCAACTGAAGGAGATAAAACACATGTCATAGCAATCCAACCATCAAGTGCTAGTCCTGCATGACTCCAATAAACTCTGATGAGGTTAACTGAAGTTGAACTGACCATCAAAAGTTGGTGGAGGCGCCTTGTTGACTCCAGTTCATTAAATAATATATTTAATGCATGGAGGCACCTTAACTGACTATAACTGAATGGTTGAACTGAAAGTAACCACCAGTTAGCAATTGGGTGCATTAATGTCACACATATCACCCTTGGAGTGCTCCAGTTAGCCTCCTTGACTTTAGGTAGGCATGGGAGTGACTGGGATGATGGTAACTAATGCTCCACTGATGTCAATTAAACTTAGGATAGTGGTTTAACTAGGCCAATTTGACCGAAAGAGTGTGTATGATGGTAAATGTCTCCAACACCCCCCCTTAATCTATACTCAGGAAGAGTTAGAAAACATATATGCATGAAAATGCTAGGGACCTGGAAACAAAGGCCATAGGTCACCCTGTACAATAAAGCAACTGAAACAATGCTCAAAACAAACTAAGTGAGGAAAAGATGGAAAACCCAATGGGAAAAACCCCCCCTCAAGATGAACACTGAAAGTAGTCTGGATCACCCTGATGAACTCATCCCCAACAGTGAACGGAGGTAAGTGAACTTCTTTTCTAAAAAGATCTTGGTGAAGATGTCTACAATCTGCTCATCAGTCGGGCAGTATTGCAAAATGATGGTCTTAGCTCCCTAATGTAGTGCATGTGAATATCTACATGTTTGGTCCTCTACCTGGTAACTGGATCTGTGGATATCTTAATATCACTCTGGTTATCACAAAAGAGGACAGTGGACAAAGTACTACCAAGATCAAACTCTGAAAGAATGCCTTGCAACCAAACTGCTTGGATGCAAGCATTCACCGCTCCTCGATACTCGGCCTCTGCTGAAGATAGTGCTATGGAATCCTACTTTTTTCTTGACCAGAAAATAGGGCCACCACCAAACATGAATACATATCCGGAAGTTGACTTTCGATCAATAGAATCACCCGCCCAATCAAAATCTGTGTATCCAACCAGCTCTAGCTCGGAGTCTGCAGCATAGTGAATGTCGTAGGTCCTGGTTCCCTGAATGTACTGGAGGATCCTCTTGGATTCCTTCCAATGAATATCATGAGGCTGCTACATGTATCTTGATACAACATTCATGGCATAACAAATATCAGGCCTAGAATGTGTCAAGTACAATAAGCTACCAATCAGCTGTCGATAGATAGTGCAGTCCATGGGAGGTGTGCTTTTTCCTTCTTCAAGGCTGATCCCTGAAAGGAAAGGGAATGGTGCAGGCCTACATTCAGCCATGTTAAACTTGAATAACAGTTCTGAAATGTATTTTGACTGAGTGACCATAATCCCATCAGAATTTTGCTCGATTTCAAGCCCCAAAAATTGTTTTAGAAGCCCCAAATCACTCATTTCAAAGGCATTGTGGAGAGCAGTTTTGACGGCTGAAATGGAGGAAATTGTGCTACCTTTGATCAGGAAGTCATCAACATATAAAACAATGATAATTATATTACCATCATGCTATTGTAAATACACATTTGGATCTGATCTACATCTCTGAAAGTTTTGCGAGAGAAGGAAGGCATCCATCTTGGAATACCACTCTCTTGGGGCCTGTTTTAAACCGTATAGTGACTTCTTTAGCTTGCAAAAATAAAGATGGATCAGTGATATAGACCTCAAGCTGCTTCATTTATATCTCCTCATGAATATCTCCATGCAGAAAGGCTAACTTAACATTCATGTGATGCACCTCCCAGTGCTTGGATGCGGAAATAGCCAAAACAAGGCGAATGGAGTCTATTTTTGCAACCGGTGCAAAGGTATCATGGTATTCCACTCCTTGGACCTGAGAGAAACCTTTTTCTACCAGCCTTGCCTTATATTTGTAGGTGCTTCCATCAGCAGCAACCTTTGTTCGAAACACCCACTTGCATTGAACCAATTTTATTCCCAGAGGAAGAGAAACTAGCTCCCAAGTAGTGTTTTTCTGGAGAGAATTCATCTCTTCATCCATGGCAACTTGCCATCTCAGATCCTTCCGAGCATGGTAGTAAGATTTTGGATCTAAACTAATCATCAAATAGCAAGTTTCAGACAGCAAAATATCAGAACAAGAGAGTGCAATACCTACTCTTTGGAAATCAGACCGGGTTCTCCTTGGATCATCCAGATTTCCAATGTTGTCTCCTGCGGAGGAGAGTGTCTGTCGGGCCCATGTAGGAAGATGATTCTGCACTTCAGGTTCTGATTCAGTATCTAATTTTTGCTGCACACTGATATCATAAATCATAGGATCCAAATCAGGGTCATCATCCCCAATTTCATCATCCAAATATTCAGTGGAATAGGAAGGAATTTCAGCAGTTTTCTCCTCCACTAGTTCCACCTCCTGAAGAGGCTCATCGAACTTGACACTTCTTTCGATGATGATCTACTTGGTCTTGATATCCAGCAGCTTGAATCCTTTAGATTCATTAGGATATCCAATAAACATACATTCGATGCTCTGCGGTTGCAAATCCCTTCTTTTATCAAGCAGAATCCGAGCCCATGCAGGGGACCCAAACACCCGTAGATTCGACACATCTGGCTTGTGTCCAAAGTATGCTTCGAAAGGAGTCTTTCCTTTCACTAATGAATGTGGCACCCTATTCTGAATGTATTCTGCAGCATGCATGGATTCATGCCACAAATTTGTAGCAAGTTTATTTGACTCCAACATACAGGTGGTCATCTCTTTGAGAGACCGGTTCTTCCTTTCTGCTACTCCATTCTGCTGGGGAGTGTAGGGAATTGAATGTTGGACCTGAATACCAATTTGGAAGCAAATGGACAGCAACTAATTACTGACATACTCCCCTCCATTATCAGATCTCAATATCTTGATCTTAATCCCAGAGGCATTTTCGATCAAAGCCTTTAATTCAGAAAATTTCTCACATAGTTCTGATTTCTTTTTGAGAAAGAAAACCCATGTATACCTTGAAAAATCATCAATACAGGTAAGGAAGGTACCTTGATCCATTCATGGATGTGATAGGCATTGGATCATTGATATCAGAATGTATTAGCCCCAATATTCTTGTAGCTCAGTTTGCTTTCCCCCGATCGAACTTGTGCTCAGGGTGCTTTCCAATCACACAGCCCTTGCAGACTCCCGTGGTTGCCTTGATGACCGGGAGGCCTTCAACCATGGAATTTTTCTGTAATTGCTACAAATATTTGAAATTGAGATGGCCAAACCTTTCATGCCACATCCTACTAACCTCATTTCCATGAGTTAGCAAAGCGGTGGGCTTTTCATCCACAACAAAGTGAGAGAACTCATAGGCTTTTGCATGATGATTTGCATGGCCTTTTGCAATGAGTTTCCCGAATGCAATTTCTGTTATCTCAACATCATTTGGGCTGAAAGAGACCCTCTTAGACATTCCTGTATGTGTCATTTGATAGACACTAAGGAGATTTGCTGCTAGAGATGGTACATACAAAACATTAGAAAAAAAACCATTTTCTAGATTTACAGTACCTTGTCCTTTGGAAATGATTGTGGAGTCATCTCCCAAGTGGATGGGAATGGCTTTGATGGTCTCCAAGGATGAAAAAGAGTCTTCTTTAGCCATCATGTGATTCGAACCACCACTTTCAATCAGCAGTGATTTGGACTTCGAAGTGCTTTCCATGAGGGCATGACCTTTCTCATGCTGTGGTTCTTGATCTTGGTGATCTCTCCTCTGAAAGCTCTCCAGAAGATTGATGTGATTCCTCTCAAGAAGAGAGGTTGCTCCATCAAGCTTTTTCTTCATGCAGCCATGTTTAGGGTGAAAACCCTTCCCGCAGTAAGAACACCTGATTCTTTCTTTCCCATTGTGCCCTTTTCCTTTGTTCTTCCTTGAACCAGAAGATTCATCATGCTGCTGATTTTCAAATCTACATTTTGGAGCATCAAATTTAGTTTTCTGATTTTTTTGCTGCTTTCCTTTACCCTTCACATCTTTGGGTCCCGTGACATGGAGGGCTTGATCACGAGAAGATCAGATGATCCCCATATGGACAAGCTTATCATGTTCACTAGTTAGGGACTCAATGAAGGCATCGAGTGTAGGCATCTTCCATTTAGGGGTTGTGAGCTTCCCCGCACGGAATGTAGAAACAAAAACTGAATAATCAGCCCCAAGTTTGGAGAGGATGGCTAGGATGAGCTGATCATCTTCCTTCTCCACTTTGCATTGCTTCAAGAGAAAAACTGTATGCTTGAACTTTGTAAAGAATTCATTCAGAGTCTCTAAATTGGAAGGTTGAAGAGACATGCGTTCATTTTCGAGTTGATAAAATCTCATGTCATCATGCTTTCCATACAGAGATTCCAATTTGTCCCATATTTCTTTAGGTGTATTCAGATCCGTAAGATGGAAGTGAAGATCATCGGAAATAGAAAGGCATAAGAAACCGAAGGCTTCATCCTTCTTGTTCAAAATTTTTTATTTTTCTATGGCAGATCCAGGCTCAGGTTTAGTGTCCATGGCGACTCTATGGAGTCCTTTGGATTTCAACTGATGTTCCATTTTTCCTTTCCATGTGTGGAAATTGTATGGAGTTAATAGAGGTACTGAAGAGGCCATCTAGATTTGCTTGTAGCGAATGCTTCACCTGTAGAAACCTGAAAATCAAAACAGAAAGGGAAAAATAAGGTCAGACAGCCTGCACATTTTAGGCTTTCATCACACCCAGCATAGTCAATCAAGCAAGCTTGATCAACAAGTTCTTTACTTGGGATATTGAGTGGTAAGCCTTGGCTTCTGGTGCAGTGCTATAATTTTGAGCTAGTGCTCACTTATCATGGAGAAATCTATCAAAAATCTTGTTCTTGAGAAATTGTTCTTTGTCCCGCCATAGCTCTGATACCATATTAATTCTTGCACATGATCTAGGAACTAAGAATCAAAATCATCAAAGAATTATTAACAAATACTCATGAATTGGAAAATAACTGGAACCAGAATTGGTTTCCTCTCTTTATATTTAATAAACAATAAAATGGGTTATAATTCCCATGCAGAGCAATAGCTTCACTCCATGAAGAATTTGAATACCTAAGGAGACAAAACCCTAATTGACCAAAACCCTCATTGACCAAAACCTTAATTGACTCACCAAACCCTAACTGAATTCGGAGTGCAATAAATGACTGAATCTCAACTGAAGGAGATAAAACACATGTCATAGCAATCCAACCATCAAGTGATAGTCCTGTATGACTCCAATAAACCCTGATGAGGTTAACTGAAGATGAACTGACCATCAGAAGTTGGTGGAGGCACCTTGTTGACTCCAGTTCATTAAATAATATTAAATAATCATTAAATAATATATTTAATGCATGGAGGTGCCTTAACTGACTATAAATGAATGGTTGAATTGAAAGTAACCACCAGTTAGCAATTAGGTGCATTAATGTCACATAGATCACCCCTGGAGTGATCCAGTTAGCCTCCTTGACTGTAGGAGAAGGCTAAGTTAGCCTCCTTGACTGTAGCTAGGCGTGGGAGTGACTAGGATGATGGTAATTAATGCTCCACTGATGTCAATTAAACTTATGATAGTGGTTTAACTAGGCCAATTTGACCGAAAGAGTGTGTATGATGGTAAATGTCTCCAACACAAACTCTCTATACTCGGACCTCGTTGGGGACATGTGCCAAGAAACAATCAAAGAGCAGATTGCTCTGATACCACTGATCCAGATTTATGCGTGAGAGAAATGAAAGAGCAAATACAGAGTCATAATAACAAACATTTTGTAAAGATAAAAAAGATACAGTAAACAATATTCTATTAAATTGCGGAAACAGAATAGACTGTAATACAATTTCTAGAATGGTGGTAGCTATCTCTGAGAAGAGATGTGGCCACTACGCTCATTCGTGACAAGATGAATACAAAATGAGGCCAAATGGGCCTATTTATAATAATAATGAGGGTTAGAACCCCAAAAGTCCAAAACATAACCCTAGAAGATGAACCATCGTAAAGTTTGCGGCCCCAAGGTGGTAAGTAGAACAGTCAACTTCCCAGGGTCATAACGTTTGCATATGATATCTGATTTGGGCATTCGATAACTTGTTGGAAAGGTCTATCTAGTATTTACAAATTTTGGTCAGCCAAATGCATGTCGATGGCAACCATTTGGCCCCGAATCATCAAAAAAATTCTTTTACTGCCTCAAAACGGCCTTGGAAGTTTGGGACCTGAAAAACTGTAGAAAAATAAATAGGAAACTGCCACAATGGACAATTATTTTGAGCCAGTGGAATAGGTGGGTGGCCACCAATATCCATTTGGATCAATCCTCCCTCCTTAGGAAGCAATGGTCTCCATTGCGTCGAATCTCATATCATCTCTTGAACTGTGCGTTGAGTTGATCTCCTGGTGCAACATTTGCTGAAGTGAAGAGGCTTCCTTTCTTTGACATCCGGAGAGGGTTGTAATTGTTGTATGAATGATTTGTTTCTGGATGAGCACCTTGAATGCATGGCCTTGCATCGTAGAGGGACTCGGATAGATGAGGAATCAATGGCTCTGTCTTCTTCTTGTGTTCGATGAGTAGAGACACCTTGTGCAGAGGGTGTGGAGGTCTTTGTGATCTTATGTTCTCCTTCAAACGAAATTGTTAAGAGGAATAATTTCCTGATGTGGGAGCTTATCTTCCTACCTCGCGAGACTTTGTTAGGTGCAATGGTCTCTGGTATTCGATAGAGTTTTCCTCCCAAAGTAACAATGACACTGCGATTCTGTGACTCATATACAGCATGATGCTTCCACATATCTGGTTGTCCTAAAAGAACATCACAGACTTCAAGTGGGTCCACATCACACAGTACCTCATCTTTGAAAGGCTTGATGCCTTATGGTAGGAGGAATTGTTGAGTAATGTGTATACCTCGTCCTTGCTTAGCTAACCGATGCTGTAAGGTTGCGGGTGTGGTGTTGTCTAAAGCTCCAATCTCTCGACGACTTCTACTGAGATCAGGTTCTTCTGGTTTCCATTATCAACAACAAAATGTAGAGGAATTCCCCTCACCCACATCTATGAGTGGAATAGGCACTCCTCTACCTTTGACTCTTCAGGAACCTCTAGTTGAATCTGTGCGGTACCAATAGTGGAAATGGGGTCTGCATCAATGATCTGCCTCCCATTGTATGCGGCTACGGCATTGGGTTCAGAATTAGAATCAGGATCTGATTCTAAAGATTTGATCTCGACCACTAATGACTTCTTTGAGCGACATTCATCAGTTTCGTGCCAAGGGATTTTATGAAATTCGCACCACTTACTGGTGTCCTTCTTTGTCTTTCCATCTCCCTTCTTTGCTTGTGGCAGGGATTGGTTCTCCTTTCCTTGTCCTGTGTTTTGCGGGCCAGTGTTTCCCTTGCCTTGCTTCTGCGGAGGGTGTGCAGGTCCAGAGTCTCGCTTATTCTTTTGTCAAAATTTCTCCTCAATTTTGATAGCATACCGATAGGTGGATCCAAGTGAAGAGATGTCGAGGAAGTCCATCTTAGTTTGAATGTACCGATATAGACCACTGCGATATTTCAAAATTAGGTGTCGCTCGGAGTCCTTGATACTCAACTTTTTACGCAGGGTATGAAAGTTATTGGTGTACTCCGACACCATTTGGTCCCTTTCTTGATGTATAATGGTCCATTTTGTGTACTATTCATCATAGTTTCCCACAGGGTAATACTATTCCCGGAATCAATGAAAGACTCCCAAGTGGGATTTGTTTCAAACAATCTAGACTCGTCTGATGAGTTTTTCTCACAATAAGTACCCCACCAATTTTGGACATGGGGGACTCCCTTAAGGAGCGCAAAGGTGATCTTTTCTCTGTCGGAAAAATTGTGGACAGAGAAACACCCTTCTAGAACATTCAACTAATTATCTAGGGCATCTGCATCAATTTTTCCTTCAAATAAAGGAATATCAAAGTTAACTTGTACCTTGAAGGGAGTTGCATCCCCAAACTGGCTGCTTGTTGAAGATGCACTTGCCGCTGTCGGCATTCGTAGTAGGATTTGGGAGAAACTATCCATCATCTCGTTCCTCTATCGCTCAAGGGCTTCCTCAAGAAATAACTTGATAGGATCTCCTTCTCCATTGTCTCTCTTTTATTTTTCCATGGGATGGCGTTTGGGACGGCAAGAATGATCAAGTGAAACTAGTTCGAGACCAAACTCTCTATACTCGGACCTCGTTGGGGACATGCACTGAGAAACAATAAAAGAATAGATTGCTCTGATACCACTGATCCGGATTTATGCATGAACAAAATGAAAGAGAAAATACAAAGTCATAATAACAAACATTTTGCAAAGATAACAGAGATACAGTAAACAATATTCTATTAAATTGTGGAAATAGAACAGACTGTAATACAATTTCTAGAATGGTGGTAGCTATCTCTTAGAAGATATGTGGGTGCTACGCTCATCCATGTCGATCTGAATACAAAATGAGGCCAAATGGTCTATTTATAATAATAATGAGGGTGAGAACCCCAAAAGTCCAAAACGTAATTCTAGAAGATGAACCGTCATAAAGTTTGCGGCCCCAAGGTGGTAAGTTGAACAGTCAACTTCCTGGGGTCATAACTTTTGCATACGATCTCCAATTTGGGCATTCAATGGCTCGTTGGAAAGGTCCATCTAAGATTTACAACTTTTGGTCAGCCAAATGCATTCCAATGGCAGCCATTTGGCCCCAAATCTCCAACAAATGTAGTTTAGGGTCTCAAAACGCCCCCCGAAGTTTGGGACCCAAAAAAATATAGAAAAATAACTAGGAAACTGCCACAATGGACAATTGTTTTGAGCCAGTGGAACAGGTGGGTGACCACTGATCTCCATCTGGATCAATCCTCCCTCCTTAGGAAGAAATGGTCTCCATTGCGTGGAATCCTGTATCATCTCTCGAACTATGTGTTGAGTTGATCTCCTGGTGCGACATTTGCTGAAGTGAAGTGGCTTCCTTTATTTGACATCCCAAGAGGGCTGTAATTTTTGTATGGATGATTTGTTTCTAGATGAGCACCTTGGATGCGTGGCCTTGCATCGCAGAGGTACTCGGATAGATGAGGAAACAATGGCTCTCTCTTCTTCTTGTGTCTGATGAGCAGAGACACCGTGTGTAGAGGGTGTGGAGGTCTCTGTGATCTTATGTTCTCCTTCAGGCCCAATTGTTAAAAGGAATAATTTTCTGATGTGGGAGCTTATCTTCCTACCTCACGAGACTTTGTTAGGTGCAACGGTCTCTGGTATTCGATAGAGTTTTCCACCCAAAGTAACAATGATGCTGCGAGGTTGTGATTCATATACAACATGACGCTTCCACATATATGGTTGTCCTAAAACAACATCACAAAATTCAAGTGGGGCCACATCACACAGTACCTCATCTTTGAAAGGCTTGATTCCATATGGTAGGAGGCATTGTTGAGTAATGAGTATACCTCATCCTTGGCTTAGCCAACCGATGCTGTAAGGTTGCAGGTGTGGTGTTTTTGGAAGCTCCAATCTATTGACGACTTCTGCTGAGATCAGGTTCTTTTGGCTTCCATTTTCAACAACATAATGTAGAGGAATTCCCTTCACCCACATCTGCGAGTGGAATAGGCACTCCTCTGCCTCTGGCTCTTCAGGATCCTCTAGTTGAATTTGTGTGGTAGCAACAGTGGCAGTGGGGTTTGCATCAATGATCTGCCTCCCATTATATGTGGATGTGGCATTGCATTCAGAATTAGAATCAGGATCTGATTCTAAAGATTTGATGTTGACCACTAATGACTGCTTTGAGCGACATTGATCAGTGTTGTGCCAAGGGCTTTTATGAAATTTGCACCACTTTCTCGTGTCCTTCTTTGTCTTTTCATCTCCCTTCTTTTCTTGTGGCGGGGACTGGTTGTCCTTTCCTTATCATGTGTGTTGCAGGCCAGGGTTTCCCTTGCCTTGCTTCTGCGGTGCATGTGCAGGTCCAGACTCTCGCTTGTTATTTTGTCTAAATTTCTCCTCGATTTTGACAGCATACCAATAGGCGGATCCAAGTGAAGAGATGTTGAGGAAGTCCATCTCAGTTTGTATGTACCAATATAGACCACTGCGATATTTTAGAATTAGGTGTCACTCGGACTCCATGATACTTAGCTTTGTATGCAGGGTATGAAAGTTATTGGTGTACACCGACAGCATATGGTCCCTTTCTTGATGTAGAATGGTCCATTTTGTGTACTGGTCATCATAGTTATCCACAAGGTAATACTGTTTCGGACATCTATGAAAGAGGCCCAAGTGGGATTTGTTTCAAACATTCAAGACCCGTCTAATGAGTTTTTCTCACAATAATTACCCCACCAATTTTGGACATGGGGGACTCCCTTAAGGAGCGCAAAGGTGATCTTTTCTCTGTCGAAAAAATTGTGGACAGAGAAATACCCTTCTAGAAAATTCAACCAATTATCTAGGGCATCTGCATTGATTTTTCCTTCAAATAAAGGAATATCAAATTTAACTTGTACCTTGAAGGGAGTTGTATCCCTGAACCGGCTGCTCATTGAAGATGCACTTGCCGCTGCCGGCATTCATAGTAGCATTTGGGTGAAACTATCCATCATCTCGTTCCTCTATCGCTTGAGGGATTCATTGAGCAATGACATGATAAGATCTCCTTCTCCTTCGTCTCTCTTTTCTTCTGCCATGGGAGGTCGTTTGGGATGGTGAGAATGATCAAGTGAAACTAGTTCGAGAGCAAACTCTCTATACTCGAACCTCGTCAGGGACATGCGATGAGAAATAATCAAAGAGTAGATCGCTCTGATACCACTGATCCGGATTTATGTGTGAACTAAATGAAAGAAAAAATACAAAGTCATAATAACAAGCATTTTGCAAAGATAACAGAGATACAGTAAACAATATTCTATTAAATTGCGGAAATAGAACAGACTGCAATACAATTGCTAGAATGGTGGTAGCTATCTCTGAGAAGAGATGTGGCTGCTATGCTCATCTATGCCAAGTTGAATACAAAATGAGGCCAAATGGGCTAGTTTATAATAATAATGAGGGTGAGAACCCCAAAATTCCAAAACATAACCCTAGAAGATGAACCGTCATAAAGTTTGCGGCCCCAAGGTGGTAAGTTGAATAGTCAACTACCCAGGGTCATAACTTTTGCATACGATCTTTGATTTGGGAAATTGATAGCTCATTGGAAAGGTCTATCTAAGCTTTACAACTTTTGGTTGGCCAAATGCATGCCGATGGCAACCATTTGGCCTTGAATTGCCAAAAAGTGTCATTTAGGGCCTCAAAATGGCCCTAAAAGTTTAGGACACGAAAACCTGTAGAAAAATAACTAGGAAATTGCCACAATGGACAGTTATTTTGAGCCAGTGGAATAGGTGGGTGGCCACTGATCTCTATCTATATCAATCCTCCCTCCTTAGGAAGAAATGGTATCCATTGCGTCGAATCTCGTATCATCTCTCGAACTGTGTGTTGACTTGATCTCATGGTGCGACATTTGCTGAAGTGAAGTGGCTTCCTTTCTTTGACATCCCAAGAGGGATGTAATTGTTGTATGGATGATTTGTTTCTAGATGAGCACCTTGAATGCATGGCCTTGCATCATAGAGGTACTCGGATAGATGAAGAAACAAGGGCTCTGTCTTCTTCTTGTGTCTAATGAGCAGAGACACCCTGTTCAGAGGGTGTAGAGGTCTCTGTGATCTTGTGTTCTCGTTCAGATGCAATTGTTAAGAGGACTAATTTTCTGATGTGGGAGCGTATCTTCCTACCTCACGAGAATTTTTTAGGTGCAACGGTATTTGGTATTTGATAGAGTTTTCCTCCCAAAGTAACAATGATGTTGCGAGGTCATGACTCATATATAGCATGATGCTTCCACATATATGGTTGTCCAAAAAGAACATCACAGACTTCAAGTGGGTCCACATCACACAGTACCTCGACTTTGAAAGGATTTATGCCATATGGTAGGAGGCATTGTTTAGTAATGCGTATACCTCGTCCTTGTCTTAGCCAACCGATGTTGTAAGGTTGCGGGTGTGGTGTTGTCTGAAGCTCCAATCTCTTGATGACTTTTGTTGAGATCAGGTTCTTTTGGCTTCCATTGTCAACAACAAAATGTAGAGGCATTCCCTTCACCCACATCTACGAGTGGAATAGGTGCTCCTCTGCCTCTGATTCTTCAGGGTCCTCTAGTTGAATCTGTGCAGTAGCAACAGTGGCAATGGGGTTTGCATCAATAATCTGCCTCCCATTGTATGCGGCTGTGGCATTGGGTTTGGAATTAGAATCAGGATCTTATTCTTAACATTTGATCTCGACCACTAATGACTACTTTGAGCGACATTCATCAGTGTTGTGCCAAGGGATTTTATGAAATTCGCACCACTTACTGGTGTCCTTCGTTGTCTATCTATCTCCCTTCTTTGCATGTGGCGGGAACTAGTTGTCCTTTCCTTGTCCTATGTTTTGTGGGCCAGGGTTTCCCTTGCCTTGCTTCTGCGGTGGGTGTGCAAGTCCAGAGTCTTGCTTGTTCTTTTGTCAAAATTTCTCCTCGATTTTGACAACATACCAATAAGCGGATCTAAGTGAAGAGATGTCAAGTAAGTCCATCTCAGTTCGGATGTATCGATATAGACCACTGCGATATTTCAGAATTAGGTGTCGCTCGGAGTCCTTGATACTCAGCTTTGTACGCAGGGTATGAAAGTTATTGGTGTACTCCGACACCATCCGGTCCCTTTCTTGATGTAGAACGGTCCATTTTGTGTATTGGTCATCATAGTTTCCCACAAGGTAATACTGTTCCCGGCATCTATGAAAGAGGCCGAAGTGGGATTTGTTTCAAACATTCCAGACTTGTCTGATGATTTTTTCTCCCAATAAGTACCCCACCAATTTTGGACATGTGGGACTCCCTTAAGGAGTGCAAAGGTGATCTTTTCTCTGTCGAAAAAATTGTGGACAGAGAAATACCCTTCTAGAACATTCAACTAATTATCTAGGGAATCTGCATTGATTTTTCCTTCAAATAAAGGAATATCAAAGTTAACTTGTACCTTGAAGGGAGTTGCATCCCCGAACTGGTTTCTCGTTGAAGATGCACTTGCTGTTGCCGGCATTCATAGTAGGATTTGGGCGAAACTATCCATCATCTCATTCCTCTATCGCTCGAGGGATTCCTCGAGCAGCAACTTGATAGGATCTCCTTCTATTTTGTCTCTCTTTTCTTCTACCATGGGAGGTAGTTTGGGATGGCAAGAATGATCAAGTGAAACTAGTTCGAGACCAAACTCTCTATACTTGGACCTTGTTAGGGACATGCGCCGAGAAACAATCAAAGAGCAGATTACTCCGATACCATTGATCTAGATTTATGCGTGAACAAAATGAAATAAAAAATACAGAGTCATAATAACAGACATTTTGCAAAGATAATATAGATACAATAAACAATATTCTATTAAATTGCGGAAATAGAACAGACTGTAATACAATTGCTAGAATAGTGGTAGCTATCTCTAAGAAGAGATGTGCCTGCTACGCTCATCTATGCCAAGATGAATACAAAATGAGGCCAAATGGGCCTATTTATAATAATAATGGGGGCGAGAACCCAAAAAGTCCAAAATGTAACCCTAGAAGATGAGACGTCATAAAGTTTGCGGCCCCAAGGTGGTAAGTTGAATAGTCAACTTCTCGAGTCCATAACGTTTGCATACCATCTTCGATTTGGGTATTTGATAGCTCATTGGAAAGGTATATCTAAGCTTTACAACTTTTGGTCAACCAAATGCATGTTGATGGAAACCATTGATCCCCGAATCGCCAAAAAATGTCGTTTAGGGCCTCAAAACGGCCCCAGAAGTTTGGGACCCGAAAAACTGTAGAAAAATAACTAGGAAACTGCCACAATGGACAATTGTTTTGAGCCAGTGGAATAGGTGGGTGGCCACTGATATCCATCTGCATCAAACAGTGTAACAATTAACGTGATTGTGTTGCTCGGCTTACACCACACCCGTTGAAACAAAAAAATATTGTTGAATCATTCTTTTTTGTATAGAAACCTATCAGTTCATGATTCTGTCCTGCCAAACAGAAAGAAAAGAAAAAAAAACATAATAATTATTGTCTAATATATGCAAATTCATCCATGAATACATATCACATAGACATGTAAATGTTAGTTTCTATTCATCCCTTTCTCAGATTTCAAATTAAAATAATAGACCAAATTTGTATTCATCAAAGATGGAAGAGTGTAAATTTCTGATAAAATGATAGATCACATAATCAATTAAGCATGACACCTCACATCCTTTCTATTCCTTGGGGAGTTTAAAGACAAATACACCAAGCACCATGATGACGGGAGGCATAGAAAAATTGGTGGTCCCAATCAGTGTTGCAAAATTTGACTCGGCAAAAACTTGGCGAGTGTCATCAACTCATGAAACACTTGGAAAAACTCTGTAAACATAAACTCAGACCTAAAAACTTAAAAAAACTTCTTAGAAATCAGAGTTTCACAATTATGGTAACCATGACGATGGCCACCTTTAATCCTAGATTGTGGCATGAAGACAATGTTTCATACTTTTACAATTCACCTACATTTACTCAAAATTCGTGACATAAAAATGACCTATAAAAAAGTCATTTCCAAAAATTATGGCAACAACTTTAATACAGCTCGCCGTCAAATCATCTACATAATAATTTATTTGTTCTAAAACTCTGATCAGGGATCTTCAAAACAGGTGGCAGACTACATGGACGATGGGCGATAGAAAAAATCATATACATAATAATTTATTTGTTCACTAACATTGATCAGGGATATTCACAACAGGTGGCAGACTTCATGGACGACCGATGATAGCAAAAATCATCTACATAATAATTTATTTGTTCTAAAATGCGGATCAGGGATATTTACACATGGACGACCAATGATAGCAAGTGGAATATGCCATGGTCACTGCCTTTACCCATCACTGGTATATATCAATCGAGAGGCCTGGTTGGCAAGCTGATTTTTTCTTGCATTTTCAATTGGAGAGAATGTTGAGCTTGGTGATCAATTTCCTTACAGGTTTGTAGTGTATTTGGTAAGGTTTCTGGATCCGCTATTTCTGTTTTCTTCTTGATGTGTTAAATTATTGAAATTTGTTCCAACATTACGACCATTTTTGTTCAGGCTATGGAGTGTTTGTTTTTGTTGAATCCTACATTTGTTCTCGTTTTAAAGTGTTCTTTCCCGATTTGGTCACTTCTTTATATATTTCTTCAAGCTTCGGTGAAATTCTCGCCATCCTTTCTCTCATTCTTGTTTTTGTTGAATCATACATCAATCTCAACTCGTTTTAAAGTGTTATTTCCTGATTTGGTCACTTATTTATATCTTTCTTCAAGCTTTGGCGAAATTCTCTCCATCCTTTCACTCATTTTCTAGCGTCTTGACCACTTTGGAGGTTATTCTACTGCTTTAGCCGTTTTTTTTGCAAACGCAGACAATTGTCCCTTATATATAGCATGAATTGACTTGTTTCTTTACCTGCATGTGGAAACGATGGGTTCCTTTTTACTTTGTCATGTTTTATACAGTTCATGCACTACAATTTGTCATGTTTTATACAGTTCATGCACTGCAATTCAAATTGGGACATATTTTAATGCCTTGAAAAGCCGCTCGTGAGGTTTTCATCGATATGGCCTAGTAATATCTCGGTAGCGATTTTATAGGGTATTTTAATATGTGCAGGGTCGAATGGAAGTGATTTTGTGGCTCAGCAAGACATCAATTAGGACAGTTTAACGAAGTAAGTTTGGAATTTTTTTGTGATAATATGTCATTATGTGTCATTCCTTCTGCATCATGGTTTTAACTATCACCATTAGATTTTGTTCTTCCCATGAGAACACACTGTTCAAGGGGTTTGGGACTCAGGCAGGTTGGTCTGCAATTTAACGGCTAGATGGAAGTGCCATCCTGTCTCTTCCACACTTCGCTTCCTTCTTGCTTTCCTTCTCTTGCGATATTCGTGAAGGTAAAACACCAAAATGGACAAGAAATATTTCAGGGTTAAACTACATTGTGAGATGTTTTAGGCTTCATTGTTATTTCAGAAAATCCAAAAGAAATCGATTATGAATGGGTACATGCAAATTAGTGCAAAGTTTTTCTTAGATTTTTATTCCAACATTGATTCTTTCTATTTTAGTTTGTCGAAAATGGTTTATGGGTGAATCCCTATTCAAGGTTCGGTCCATAAATATTTCCATCCAAATTTCCTAAAGAATTGGTCTGTATACTTGAGAAACATAAATCTAACATCCGGGTCCCTAACACCCTTGACACATTTTACTCAATATATAACATACATGTTCACAGCTTGTCATAAGAATATAATACTCTTTTCACTCATAAACGTTTTCTATAACAAGGTGCTCCATAGTGCAAAAGTGGGATTAATATGGACTTGCAGTTAGTGAAAGAGCCTCAGAAGGGGCTGTAACTAGCAATGTGAAGAACTACAACCCATTAGAGAGAATTTGAGGTCAAAAATGGGCCTCAAAAGGACCAAAATGTACTATAAAAATCAACCAATTACATTCTAGTAGATGACATCATCCCC
>LPNX010626429.1:40818-71027 GCA_001517045.1 Pseudotsuga menziesii
GTTTAGCTCTGCTGAGCTCTTGATTGGTCTTGCATCTAGTGCCTAAATTGTGGCTCCCTCCAAGTGACATCGCCTTAATCCTTAAGGCTTAGGCTCTTTAACTATTCACCCTACTAGGTTACAAATAACTCATAGCATATCTCTTTTGTCACATTAGTCTCACAAGTTCTACATCTAAACATCGGGATTCTTGGCATGAAATCTAAGGCCATATGTTCGCTAAACTGGGTTGTCAAACTAGCTAAATTATTTCAATTGCAAACTAGAAAGCAATTGCAATTATTTAGCCGTTGGGTGGTAACTTTACTAGGAAAACAGTTCAGTTCGTGAATTTCTCAAACAAGTTTATTAAACTCTCTTCATCCCACCCCACCTTAGGCAAACCCCACCTCAGGTTTTTTCCAGAATCTTCAATTCTCAGAACAAGAAAATTATAATCTCATTACCAAAGGATGAGAGAGTCGCTAAAGTTGATAGCTGGTTAAAACTTTACTCCCAACCAAAAAATGTAAAAAAAAGTTCTATAATTTTTAACTTGAATAGCATACATACACATTCTTTACATTTAGAGTTCAAACATGGTTTCCAACTGAATTGGCATGAAAATGAGTTCTAACTGAGTTAAAATAGATTACTTGCCTCAGAATTGCTGTAAACAAGAACCCGATTGCCCAGTATTCTTCTATATTTTCTGCGTCCACTTACAATTTCTTTGGACAATACAAAGCCAAACTAGACGCCTTTCTCCTACAGGAACTGCACAGCTTCTTCCATCGTGCTAGTAAACGAAGTGACTGACTACTTCACTCACTGGCCTTCCTTCCCTTTTCTTAGGCTGTAGGTAAAGACCAAGAAAGCAACTGGTCTTCTAATTCTGTAGTTGAAAATCAAGAAACCATACAACAAAGCCAGCGGAATAGAAGAAGAAAATGAAAGCGGAACAAGAGAAGAAAATGAAGATTGTGAATTTTGTGGTTCCGTGCATCACCCTCAACACCGCCAACACAGAAGACAAGGAGGCCAAGGACAAGTCTCATTAAACTGCACGCCTGGCTTCCATGACTACCCATTAAAAACTGCTCTCGTCATCAACATCGGGGACATAAAAAACTTACAATAACATAGAATTAAATAATTGATCTGAAAATGAAACAACCAGTGTTTATTTAAAAACACAGCAGGGTGAAAACGTGAAGTTGGGAAATAGTTGTATGACAAACGGAGTGAAAAAAAGAGAGGACGCGTGGATGAAAATGTGAAAAAAATTCAACCTCAAACTCTAGGCCGAGAGTTTGTGAGAGTTCAAACTCTTGGCCGAGAGTTTGAACCAATAACCGCACTGTATTTTAAAAAAAACTCTCGAATGAGAGTTTTAAAACTCTCGGATGAGAGTTTGAACTAAACTCTTGACCGAGAGTTTGGAGATATTTTTTTGGCCAAGAGTTCGTGGTCAACAAAACCTACGAAAATATCTGGCATCTTTCTGGAACCTGCAACTACAGCAAGCCCAAAACCCTGCAAATTTTAAAGATTATTTGGCGAACTTGGTAGCAATGGATTCATCTCTGAATTTAGTTTCCAGTGATATAAAAATTATTTCATTTCAATTTGAATTTCTATTTATTAATTTTTTTTCTAACCCTTATCCCATAAGAATTTTGTTATTCTAAAAATCACCCAAAATGAAAATTCAATATCATAACAAAAACAAAACTAAAAATTTTGAAATCTTCATAGAGATCATAATTGACTTGTCCTATTCAAAAGGGTACTTTTATTTTTTCCAATAAGTGTCACACTAAAAAGAAAATTGAATCTCACCAACATGTGTCGATAATGCACCATTTTCTGAAATTATGGTGTTTTGATAAATAATAAAAAATAGTTCAGAAGTCCAGAAAACCTCAAAATATAGTCCATGCAAAAATTAAATCTGTCTATATTATGAGTATAAATTTTGTTTCCCTAAAATGAATAACTATCTCTAAGAAAAATGGAGGGCACACAGGTCACTCATTATTCAGACTTAAAATTTTAAAGTATATGTCATTGGTGCCCTACAAATTTTCCCCACTATATGTAGATAAGTTATTATTTTTTAAATATGAGTACGTATCTAATTCAATTATCTAAAACTTGTGTGTTTACTTATGGGTGAAATTCCTAAGGTAGATATCATTTTGAAAGGGTTGAAGTTGAAAAACATAAAATGTTGCAGTTTGTTTTGTCAAAAAACAAGCAAAATTGTTTCCCAACTTCATGTTTTCACCCAACATTCTTGAATGAACTGTGATTGAGTCCCTTAACTCGTTTCATTCCATATGAATCAATAATAATGTATAACCATTATAACCTTTATAATAATGTTATTCCCTTCCACTTTTCCTTAACTTATTGAATCCAATTGCCTTTCCTCTCAACATCCTAGGCTATCTGAAATAGAATATAGTGTGGTCGTGAATATCTGAATAGGACGAACTGGAAAAGCCAGAAGTTGCATTTGCCAACCCTCATGCCGGTCTTCCCTTAAGTCGTTCGAATGCCTCCATGACATCCTAGCCCTTATCAAGCATCCCAATTATTGCTTTTGCCCTTTCCTTATAAATATGCACCCATATGTGGCTCCCATATGTGCATAGTTGAGTACTAGCCTTACACATTTATTGAAAGACACATAATTTTTTAAGCATGTCATGTATATTATTTTCATTAACCATGATTGGAATAAGTAAGTGGTTACATCTAGGACAAAGAGAGAATGGCACATGTGCCATGAAACACACAAAATTACAGGTATATTAAATGTGTATCAGCGTTGAATCCAAAAAATAGTATTTATTTATTGCAGAATTACTTTCATTTATGAAAAGTATTGGTATAGGACTTGTTTTTAAATTATGTGGCAGTAGTGGAAATTTTTATTTTTTTTAATTTTAATATATTTTAAAATTTTGACAAATAGCCTTCAAACGAGGCAAAATTAGTCTTGTCATTGTTTTTGTCCAATAAAAAATTAATAATATCATATTTGAAAATTATAAAAAAAGTTTTTTTTTTAATATTTGATTTAATATACATGTTTGGAAAAGCATTAGAAAACTATAAGAAATATTTTTGTTAGAAACGAAAGAAATCGAAAGTCAATGAAGTTTGACTTCGAAACGATTGCTATATATCCTGTCGATGACAGGTATAATAAATAATATATTTAATACATGAATCACTCAAATCAATGCAATGAAATTCATTTATTCATTACTCAAATCAATGTTGGTATCTAGTGTATATCTTTACCATTAGCCACACAAGCCTTATTATAGGTTTTAGATTTCTCCTCTCAAATATACTGTGACATTTCCTTGAAAAACATTTAAAATTTTATATAATTAAAATAATAATAAGATGTATATTTGTTTCCACAATATCACATACTTATTAAAAGAGAAAATTGATGCAGAAATAATAATTATGGATAACATATTGGCATACTCAATATCTAAAATAACTTTAAGTTAAATGGATGTTTGTTACTACTATATAGTTCGTATTTTTTTACCATAGAATCTAGTGGCTTCCATTATAACCGAGAAAGGCTAAGGAGGATAAGGAGATCAGAGGTGTAAAGGTATCGGGGTCAATCTTTATCTCACACACTCTTTTTTGGATGATATTATCATATTTGGTCAAGAGATCTTTGTTGAATGGCTCTTTATCAAAGGCATCACTGATGTATTGTAATGCATCGGGCATGACATTTAGTTCATCTAAATCTTGTTTCAGTCATTTTGGGGTGGATGATTCATTGATTCATCTTATTGAGGATCTATTCTCGATTAGGAGTTGTGCTTTGGAGGCAGGGTTCACTTATTTAGACTTTTTTCGTAAACCTAATGCTTATCTTCGCTCAGATTGGGATTGGCTCTCTCGTAAGGTCCATTATCAGATCATTCGTTGTTCCACCAACTAGATCGCATTGGGGGGCCATATTAATTTAATCAATGTTGTGCTTCAATCTATCCCCGTTTACTGGTTTGCTCTTTTCAAAGTTCTGATGGGTCTGTTAGTTTCTCTTCGAAGGACCTTCTTAAGTTTTATGTGGAGGGGTGGTCAGCATTCCTGGAAATTCCATCTTGAAAATTGGCGGTCTCTCTCTCTACCTACTTTTTGGGGTGGCTGGGGTATTAATAACTTGGGGTATTTCGACACTAGAAATAATTTATGGTGCTCTATCATTACGTCGAAATATATGAAGTGTATGCCTGTTAGTTTGTGGCTGAGGTACTGTAATCCAATTCCTAGGTACTCCTTGTCTATTTGGTCTGGTTTATTCTCTGCTTTGCCTTGCATTATTCGTGAGCTCTGCTAGCAGGTTGGTAGGGGGAATATCTCTATTGGATGTGATCACATTGCGGGGATTGGATGTAGTTCGGTGTCTGAAAACCTCCTGGCTTGTCTAGAGACTGTAAATATTTATGTACTTAAATAGGTTGCAGAGTTCTGTGGTTCTCATTTTTTGGGATGGAAGTTTGCTAGTTCACTGTTTATGACAGGGTCTGTTACTGTGGAATGGGATGGTTTCTTATAATTACTTAGGGAGTCTATTATTTCCATTTCTTCTAAACTTGACATTTTGATTTGGGAAGGAAACCTGCATAATGTCTTAGTTACTACTGGTTTGGCCTATGACTCATTATTAAAATTCCATTTTTCTTGTCAGTCGCTATGGTGGCACTCGATATTATGGAAGAAGAAGGTGGCGAGGAAAATTAAATGCTTCATCTGGATTACTTTGAATTACAAAATTTTAACGTGGGATAGCCTTATGCGGAAAGGTTATCAGGGCCCGAGTCATCGTTTTTTTTGTTTGGTCGAGTCGGAGTCTGTGGAACATATATTTTACTGGTGCTCATATTTTCATCATCTTTGGTCGTGTCTATGTGACCATTTTAAGGTTATCTGGTCATGGGATGATGTTGATCTTTTCGGTTTCCTGTTTAGTGTTGAAAATCATGTTAACATTCCGTCGGAAAGTGTTGTGCATTGTATTTAGCATTTCTGGGCATTGGGGAATGACCACCAGTTTCAAGGATCGCCATTGGATTATGGTTGCATTTTTTCTAAGACCTTGGATTTCTTGGGATCTGGATTTGATCCGGGACCTAAACATCGCTTGCGCATCTACGGTTTCCCCAGTTTGCCTTCAGTTGAGTTTGTTGGTTTTTTTTATGGTGTTGAGCAGCAGGGGAAGTGTGGTTTGGGCATGGTTATTTAGATGGTGGAAAATCATACTTTTAGCTTATGTATGGAAGTTGGTAAGGGCTCGAATACCCGAGCTGGGATCTTGGCCCTCTGGGAGTTATTATACTTTGCTAAGGCACATGGTATTGTATTACAACAAATATTGGGTGATTCTATGGTTATTATTGAGTGGGCGATGCAGTGGAATAATCTTCAGTACTTGGTTATGTCTCAGTGGCTTTGTAAAGTCAGGTTACTGTTGGATTCGGCTCCACATCTTTGTTGTCATCATATATATCGGGAGTATAAATCCCATGCCGATGTATTATCTAAGAGGGCGTTATTGCTAGAGCCTGGTTTGATTTTCTAGAAGGAGACCGCTTCCAATGTCACTATTGTGGAGGGTTCACTGAGTTCTTTCTAGTTTGGTGTGTTGTTTACTTTTGCTGTGGTGACTACTTAGTATGAACTTGGTTTACCTAGTCTCATGGTGGTGACTTTATATGAGCTTCCTTTTAAGATATTGTGGGTGATATGTCCTTTTTGAAATTTTAGATCTAAGATGTTATTAGATTGTTTTCTTATCTGACTCGTGGGCCCTTGTTTTTGGGGATGGTTGCCATTTCCATTTTTTTAATTTTGGTATTACTGGATAGATTATGTCTTCAGTATTTTCGGGTGATGAAGCATTATACTTGTTTTGAAGTCTCTTTGGAGGATGTAATTCTACTTCCTATTTGACACGACTTTATAATATATAAGGTTGTATTTTTTTGATGAAAAAAAAACCCAAAAGTATATTTGCAATTTAAAAATATTGTTTTATAAAAAATAACTTGTCTTAGCAAAAAGTATATCTATTTGTGGAATCTTGAAATGTTGGAAATGTCAATCCATCATAAAAATTATTTGCATGGATTTCAATCACTAGAACTATGATATCTTCATACTTACAATTATATTTTATTTAAATATATTAATGAATTTGAAATTAAAAATTGAATGACAATAATAAACTAATGATTTGTTCTTTTCACTTATTACTAATAGAACCAATTAACAATTTCTCTATGTACCAAAAGTGAAACCAATTGATAGTACTAAGAGAAGCAATTAACAATTTATATATGTACCAAAAATGGAACTAATTGATAGTACTAAGAGAACCAATTAACAATTTCTCTATGTACCAAAAATAGAACCAATTGATATTTTGATTATGTAAGGTCCATAAATGATGACAGAGGAGTTAATCTAAAATTATATAGTAATAGGAATTCCTTAGAATTTTCTAATGATGTTTAATGATGGTTTGCAATAGATGATTTGTTCTTTTCACTTATAACTAATAATAAAACCACAGTTTGATTGTTACTAGGGTGAAAACTCGAAGTTGGGTAACACTTCCGTGAGAATCGGGTGCCAAACCAACATAACGGGAGTTATTCGGCCAAATAACTATATTTATTCGGCCGAATAAACTTAAATGGTAACCATTTAATTTGATGTAACAAATTGCCGACCAGTAATTTTTATCGGCGTTATAATAATTATTCGGCTGAACAATTGTTCGGCCAAATATTTTTTTACCATACAAGGTCAGTTGTGGGCTCATTTTTGTTGTTTCTCCTGCAACGATTTGTCGTCATCCTATTGCTCCCACCACCCATCGTGCCACCCGTCTCATCTCGCCACCTATCTCATCCTCATCCATGTCACCCAACCGTCTGATGTGTACATCCGCCATCCTGTCACTCCTTATCTGTGTGGTTTCCTCTCGACTTGGAGGTCTGTTCATGGAGGTCTGGTCGACGTGGAGGTCTGTTTGTTGAGGTGTATGTGGTATTCTCATGGTGTGGTGTTGTTGTGTTTCCCCTTGGTTGTTAGGTAAGCCTTGAATGATAACTTTTATATTATTATGAGTATGGTAAAGCTTGTCTAACCTTTGTTAAGTGCTTGTTTAAGCTTTGTTATGTGCTTGTTTCATAATATGTGCTTGTTTCATATCATGTTCAATGTTTCCACCTATTGTATTTACGTCTCTAAGCTCATAATTACAATGGTAGTAAGAACAAAGTAGAACAGCTCTGCCCATTTGGACAGTGTTGAATAGCTTTTCCCATTTGGACAGAGTTGAATAGCTCTTCCCGTTTGGACAACTCTACTTATTTTAAATGATTTTAATTAAACAAAATTTAACATAAAACTTGAAATATGTTAATGTTCTCCTGTTTCTATATTTTTTAATTAGCTTATTCTTATTCTCTATGTACATGAAATTTTATAGAATATTTAGACAGCTCTGTTTAAAAAAAATCCATAACTTTTTTATTAGCTTATTTTTATTCTCTATGTACATGAAAATTTATAGAATATTTAGAGAGCTCTATCCAAAATAATCCATGGTTATGTAGGCTTAAATAACTCCACTAGTATGTAGCATCTCTAAATGACATTTAAGACATATAGACATTTAAGACTGCACAGGTTGCAGCTTTGTCCAAATGGACAGATCTGATCAGCTATGTACAAATGGCCAAAGCTGATTTGCTCTGTCGATTTGGATAGAGTTGATGAGCTCTGTCCATCTGGACAGAGCTATTCAACTCTGTCCAGATGGACAGAGCTCATCAACTCTGTCCATATGGATAGAGCTGATCAAGTCCCTAAGTAAATAATTTATATGGCAGTGTTGAATAGCTCTGCCCATTTGGACAAAGTTGAACAGCTCTGCCCATTTGGATAGAGTTGAACAACTCTGCCCATTTGGACAACTCTACTTATTTTAAATGATTTTAATTAAACAAAATGTAACATAAAACTTAAAATCTGTTAATGTTTTTTCTGTTTGTATATTTTTTAATTAGCTTATTCTTATTCTCTATGTACATGAAATTTTATAGAATATTTAGACAACTCTATTTTAAAAAAATCCATAACTTTTTAATTAGCTTATTTTTATTCTCTATGTACATAAAAATTTATAGAATATTTAGAGAGCTCTTTAAAATAATCCATGGTTATGTAGGCTTAAATAACTCCACTAGTATGCACGAGGTCTTCACTTAGTGAAACCATGCCATAGCACGTTCGTTCATGGCATATGAAACAATACCCCTATTTTCAAAAAATATTGGAAAATACCTCCCAAAATCATTTTTTTCAACCCCCTCCCAATATGCCTTGCCAATTTTTAAAAACCCCTATTTTCCCTATATATTGCATGTATCCATTTTTTCATTTACATTTTTTATACCCCTTTATATTTCTACCCAAGGAAAAAAAAAACTAAACACAAGAAAGGGCGACACTTGATAGGCTCCCTTAGGTAAATCACTTTATTAGGAATTAAAATGTATCACATGATGTCAAAACAAATAAGAGAGGGTTTATTTGTACCAATCTCAAACAGTAGTGTGTTTTCCCCAAGAAGGGTTCAAAAATGAAACTTATAGCATTTATAACTACTTCTTTCCATCATGGACTTTTTATCCAAGCACCATTTTGGTATCTAGGAGATTGTACAACTTCAGAAACAAAATTGATTTGGAATCTTCAATGCATACTGTTAATCTTTTTAGATTAAAAACAATATGAATTTAACAAGAGGAATGGACGAGTCGAGCTATCATCCATTTATCCAATGCACTTGTGAGCATTTAAAGCATAAATTCATGATGTCAAAATAGGCCACCTTTCAGTTGAAGATTGTATTTACAATTCAGATGTCTACCTCGTCACCAAGTTCCTAGCTAAGTTTTACTCAAACAAATTCTTTATCATCTACGAGGAAAAGAAAAAAAATCGAGGGTTGTGACAAACAAGCAAGTTGGTCAGAAGACATAAATAAAAAGATGGAGAAGCAAAGTCAGCTAAAAAATATGAGCGAAATAACTGAACACTAGTAACATTATTAGCAATTTCAAATTTAGTCTTCAAACTGACAAATTTTCTTCAACATAGATTCAAGGCAAATTCTGGAGGTGTGACTCTAACAAAGCAACCAACCAAACTACATAAAAATATCTCCAACAACGTATTTTCAAAAGCAATATCTTGTAGACTTGGCATTAAAACTTTTGTGGTTGGATTAGAATCATAATCGTCTTCACCAGCTTCATTTTTAGTTTGTAAATGAACCTAACAACCAATATGGTTTGACCATATGGAAAGGAAATGCCCACAGCAGCCATCAAAGAAGCATCTTACAATCTATGCACAATAGAGAAATCTTGCATACAATTGGAATTAAATCAAAGTCTGACACTCATTGATGAAGGCAGAGACCCTGAGCTAAATGAAACATGAAGACTTGTATATAGTAACCCTAATTGCCATGCTTTTATAGACAAAGATATGTCTGCAGAAACCCTGTGCAGACAGTGTGAAGACGATTATGATTCTAAACCAAACTCAAGTCTGGGTCTTCCCCTTGGCAATCTGTGCATAGTACAGCCATTTCTGAGAATTTATGGTAATGAGACAGTCCTCAAATGGTCACCTACAGCAGCCCTGGTTATTCTCTAAAGCAGCAGCAAACATCCTTTAGTTTAATTATGGGCAGCCTTGAGTCTAATCTGGGCACTTTGAGGTTATTTTGGGCAGCCTTGAGGCTATTCTGAGCAGAAGAAAAGATAGCTACAACAAATCTAGGTAAATCCTGATCATGCTGGGCACATAGCAGCTTCAATACGGTAAGCCTTGGCAAGTCTGGAAGGTGGAAATGATAAGAAGGAAATCACCAAACATTTATTACAGCCTACTCTTATATTCTGTAACATTATAGTCACCAATCATGACAGAAATTTAGGTCTGTGACCTATTCCAATACTCAATTTGATGTCTAGCAAAACACATCCATAAACCCTGATCATGGCATCCTGTACCTGCTAGCTTCTAAGTATGAAAGATCCATCCTTTGAAGGGGGGCATCGTTACTACCTGTTTGTGCTTAGCCCTAAGAGGAACCTTCAAGGGTACCATACATATGGCAGCAGCATGTTTCTGAGTTTCGGTAAACAGAGGAGGCTGTTTGGTGACCCCCTATAGCAGGAAGGTGATGATCATCTGCAGCCCTGTTACAATGATCAGCCTTGGGAGACCCTATTCTGTGGTTTGGAGAACATATCCCTTGGCTTCCCAAAGATTGAGAAGCCCTTCATGATGGTCACTGTGTTAAAGTTGGATCCTTTGTGATATTATTGACCCAACCTTAGTGGCACTTGAGATTGGGAGAGATATGCTCATGTGTTGAGGCTCTTTTGTGAAATTATTTGCCCAACCTTAGGGTTTGCATTCACAATGTAGAAATGCTTAAGCGACAAATCTATATCTTGGTAATTTATCTAATGCATCCTATTTAAAACATAAGTGGAGAGTCTAAGGAACTTCTGGATGTAATTACTATTTAGTATATTCTTTCATGCATTCATGTTGGAATTTGCATTTGTTTTAGGGTGATATTCTATTAAAACTACCATGTGGACTTAAAATTATTATATATTGGTGTTAAAGCTAAACTTTAACCGAGCCCCTAGCATATAGATCAATTGTCTATAGGAAGGATTGTTAAGGCACTCCTTGCAACATCGTTGGTTCAAACCTTATGGCCCCTATGTAATACCATGGACCAATGTTTGTAATGTTTGTATGCATAATGGTATAATCGCAGTAGATTGGAATCAAGCCCATGCCACACAAGTAAAATCCCGGCCTAGCTACCAATTTCACTAGTTACAAAAAAAAAAGCAAAACTTTAACCGAGTCTACTTACAAAGTGGTATAAGATTGGTTTATGTGAAATTGTTAAGTATATGCTATGACCATTATAGGTATCAACAATTCAATCCCATATTTGTGTTTTATTATTGTGTTTCACAATACTATACACCATCTTGATATGGGAAACCAATTCTAACACTCGAGGAGATATACAAAACTACAACAGTGACACTGGTGCAAAAATAAGTAACAAGTTGTAACACCTGACAAAAAGCAATCAACCAAAAGGCGTTGCAAGCAAAACGGGAATGACGCAAGTATGCTGCAGAAGCGTCAAGGAATTGCTGATGTCAACAAAAAATAGCCCATAGAAAATCTAATTTTAGTACAATGTAATTGAGAAGAGAGGTGACCTAGCTAAAAGCAAGAACACATAAGTTGTAATACGATGCAAAATATAATCAATGAGAATATGAACAAAACATCTCCAAGATAGTTTACAAAATGAATGTGGAAGAGCCACTCTAACATCTTGTTTGAATATCAAGTTTCAGCCTAGTGTGCTGAAATGACCAAGTGTAATAGAAATAGAAGTTGTTGTCAAGCCTTCGATTCAAGTTGCATTGCTTGCAATTGCTAATGAGCAAGCAAGTGGGAAACACAAACTAACTCTACTTGTGTCATCAGCTCAAAGGCATGGTCATCATTTTTATAGAGATGATTTCTCTATAGGCATCATGGAGAAATAGAGCATAAACTTAGTTAGTAATGCATTACAAGAAGCAACCAAGATGACAACTACATCACATGTTTAAGTAGGCAGTCACCTTGATCTTGGCCATACCAGGCATGTTTCAGTACCAAAATGCGGAAATGCATGTAGTACTGCTCAAAAAATGTTTCCAGGTATACAAACACATCATGCACATGTAAAACATGTTTCCAATCTATACCAACAACATCTGTACGTTGCATTTCCAACACTGTATCTATCTATTTCGACTAGATTTTACTCGTTATGTTACTAGGTTTGGCCAAAAAATTGGTAATACACTGCATTCTATCACCTTCATAATAGAAATAAAAACACACTATTTACACTCGAAATATTTCTACTCAGGTTGAATTCTCATTATGTAATTAATCCACTACAATACCTCTTGTCCTGAAGTATTGCAATACATAATGCACTACAATCCAATTGAAATAAAGAAGTGAAGCAAGGGATGTGACAATATTTCAAAATATATTATAAGCACTAAATATGAAGGCACATCCATTGTATTAGATTGAACAAATTAAAAGAAAGAGCACGTGTCAATCTCTGTAAGTGGCCAAAAACCTAAAAAGGGTGAATGAGATTGGAAGGCATAATAAGAATACATAGAGCAAGGGAGTGCACAAGGCAACTCCATACTTGTATAAATCTAAAAGTTAAAAGCATAATTGAATTTCAAATTAACATCAAATAAACAATATAAAAAAAATCACGGAAGGACCCGTGACATATGAAATAATCCCTCCTTAAATTTTGGATCAAGCTGCACTGCATTTTTTGTGCCTGCGCTCCCTTGTATTCACCAACAGGTTCCTTTCAATGTGTGTAAGAAATTCAAACAATATATACGAGTCATCCATGATCCAGGAGGATCCAAGAAGGCAACATTTTTCAAGTCCTCCAATCTCAGCAAAACCAGCACCAGATCGAAGGGCTCGTCGAGACGATTCCAACGGCGTTCGTTTCACCTCAAATAGACTCCGTATGAGAAAGTTATAGCGTTCTGTTGTATTGATGAAACAGGCAAAGTTGGAAAAATGGGGTGCCACGTGGCACCATTGACAAGGTGATACGTGGTAGTATGGACCATTCCAAGGTGACACGTGGCAGTACGGATCCGAGCTGGCATATGGTGACTGGACGTACGGATGGTGACGTGGCAATATGAGCAGTGACTTGGCGGTGGACTAGGACGCCGACTGGGCATGAGGTGGACCAATCTCAGGCCACCACATGGTAGCATGGGATTGGCCAATATGTCTTATACAAAAATTATGGCCTCCACGGGGTTCGACCCTATGACCTCTATTGTATAAATGCTCCGCCTTCACCACTTAGGCTACATATGGTTATTGGTATGTGTGTTAAAGTTCTTTATTTAAACATAAAGAGTGTTTTAGATGAGCGCGAAAAGGGGCCAGGGCTAGCCCCGACCCCTAGTTCTACCGCACAACCACATGAACAGGAGCCCAAAACGGAGGTGCCAGTGCGGGGGTCACATGGAGCACATGCTCTTTAATGAGTTTGGGGAATGGCTTTTAAAGTGGGTTACAAACAAATGTTATTATGAATTGGTTATATCCATTGAAAATTGGCACCACGTGGGACGCGTCCTTCACCATGCACCACATGTGTTTTTAAAAACAAACTTTGGTGGGTTCGAAAAACTTGTTCATGGTTTTTCACCACATGTACTATATAAAACTTTGGTTATGGTTTTAAAAGTGGGTTTAAAAAAAAAAACCTTATAACATATGTAATGTGTTTTAACCTATAATTGGTATAGTTTTAAACTATAACCAAATATATGGTTGGAATATTATATGGTGGGAATATTAAATGGATGGTTGGAATTTAAGAGCCAAACCAACTTGGAGGTTTTCAACCATATGCCCAATTAGGCAAATTTGTTGTAACTGAAGAATCATGAGGAGAATGTGATGAGGGCTAACTCAAGCCTATATAAACCCCCTCATATGCCATTTTCCACTCATGCTTTGGAGTGGAGAATTTGGAGCTAAAGGAGAGAAGGGAGATTGCGTAGCTCTGCAGGAGGAAGGTACGAGTGTTTATACTCGTTTTACACCGTCTTCAGGCTTCGGAGTTGCTGGAAGCAGTCTTGTTGTGTTTTGGGAAGTGGTTCTCTTCCTAAACATTGTCACCAAGGTATCATTGTATCATTGCCATGTATTTTTCCTTATGCTGAGATTAAAGATTGGCCCTCCTATTAATAAGCAAGCCCAGAGACGTAGTCCATCCTGGACGAACTCTGTTATCAACTTGTTGTCTTTATGTGCATATTGTCTATGCTGTTTGGTTCTCTTCTTATGTATTTGTGAGCTTCATTCATGCTCTTTATGCAATTCATGTTAATGTCATAGAGTAGCAAAGATCTTGTTTCCGAATCATGTGGTATCAGAGTAGGGCTATTTGACGTTGGATTGTGAGTGTGGATGCTCACGAGGGCTAAACTGCAAGCTGGTGAGGGTACATTAGACCCTTGCAATTCCAAGATCGGACGTGCACACCGAAGGAGGAAGATGGATGCTAATCATGCCCGCATCGAGATGGAGGAAAAATTTCACAAGGTCTTCTACATAATGGCCGACAAGGTAGACAAGTTGTTTGCAGACTATGAAGGGCACATGGAAAAAGAAAGAAAAGGCAGTGAAGTAAAAAAGGAAGACAAAGAAGTGAAGGATGAAGGCAATGCTTCAGTTAACCAAGGAGTAGGTGGCGAAGAGCCTCCTAAGCCTCCCTCTTCACCTTCAGCTTCAAGCACAAGTTCAAGTGCTTCTTCCTCATCTCATTCTTAGCATTCCAAGGTTCCTCACAAAGAGCCTCAAAAGAAGCCCTTATTGAAGCTTGAGGTGAAGTTTGATTTTCCCATGTTCAATGGGGAAGCGAATGCAGAGAAGTTGAATAATTAGATAAGGCAAATTGAGGTCTATTGTCGAGTCCAGCAGATCAAAGAAGAAGATGTGAAGATTCAGTTGGCTTCACTTTGGCTGATAGGAACCGCACTTGTATGGTGGGAAAGCAAGCTTCAGCAAGGTAGCAAACAAATGGGTAATCTTCTCTCATCGTGGTCTTATTTCATTTCTGCTTTATGTAAGCAATTTTATCCATTGGGTTATGTTCAAAAGGCTATGATGGATTGGCAAAGTTTTAGACAAGGCAAGGGTCAGAGTGTTCAGAATTTTACTGAAGAATTTAGAAAGAAAGCTTTAGAGTTGAATATTTTTTTAGATTCTCCTGACACTCTTTTGAAGTACAGTGGTGCTCTACATCATTATATACGCCATACTTTGTTGTTCTTGAATCCTACTAGTGTGGATGAAGCAAGTGTTCAGGCTACTCATCTTGAGAGCAGGGGGAATCATTTGCAAGAAGACCATCAGAAGAATCCTTTCAAGCCCAACAACAACTACAAGTCCAAAAATAAGGACAAGAGCAAAAAGATAGCTACTGCCAAGAAGGAAGGAGGAAAGCTCCATTGCAACCATTGCGGCACTGATGGGCATGATGAAGAAAGTTATTGGAATTTGCATCCTGAACAGAGGCCAAAGCATTATGGAAGCAAAAAGAAGAAAAAGACCGTTGCAACAGCGCAACGAGACTTGGGTTTCGACTCAGGTGACGAAACCATGATTACAGCCATGGGAATGCAAGGTAACAAAACTCCTCATACTGGTTCAAGTTCTACTCATGTTTCTAAAGAAAATGATAAAAGAAGAAGTGAGTTGTTTCACATCAGAGTTGTGTCTAAGCATACAAAGATTGAAACATTATTTGATCTGGGTTCTCAAGTAAATTTGATCTCAGAATCAGTTGTTAAGAAGTTGGGCATACAGACTAAACCTCACCCCAAGCCTTATCCTCTTGGATGGGTATGTGATAATGCTAAGCTACAGGTGACTAAGAAATGTAGGTTAAGGTTTGTTATTGCTTCAAAGTTGATCGATGAGGTGGACTTAGATTTTGTTCCTCTTGACATTTGCAGTATCGTATTGGGAAGCCCATACTTGTATGATCGAAAAGCAGTATTCTTCCGTCATGAGAACAAGTACCATCTCACCAAAAATGGGGTGGAGTACATTGTGAGAGCTCACAGTATGAAGGCTAACACCACTCCTATTAATGCAGGATAGATGAAGCGGCTCATCAACACTAATAAGAGATACATGCTCATGGTTGTGAGAGCAAAAGATGCTGAAGCATCCAATGCTTTCAAAGGTTGTGATCCTTCTCATAAAAAGGCTATGATTGATATTGTGGCTAACTATGATGAAATATTTTAGGAACCTATAGGTTTGCTTCCTAAAAGGGGGATTCAACATGAGATTCATCTCCAGCAGGATGCCCCTCTTCCTAATGTGGGCATGTACAGGTTGTCCGCAGTTGAAATGGCAGATATTAAGAAGCAGGTTCAAGACTTGTTGGACCAAGGAGTGATCAGACCCAGCTCCTCTCCATGTGGTTCGCCGATTGTTTTGGTGATGAAGAAATATGGCACATGGAGGATGTGCGTTGACTATCGGGCTCTCAATGAGATCATGATCAAGAATCGATACCCGCTTCCTCGCATAGATGACTTGCTCGACTAGTTGAAAGATGCGGTGTTCTTTACCAAGTTGGATTTGCGTAGTGGCTACCACCAGATCAGAATTGCAGAAAGTGATGCATGGAAGACGGCCTTCAAGACCAAGCAAGGTCTATTTGAGTGGTTGGTGATGCCCTTTGGGCTTTGCAATGCACCTGCAACCTTCATGCAGGTAATGAATGATGTTTTCCGGCCATTCTTAGATGATTTTGTCATTGTTTATCTAGATGATATCTTGGTCTTTAGCAAAACTTCGGAAGCACATGTGGGGCCTGTAAAGCAAGTATTAGATACTTTGAAAAAGGATAAATTGTATGTAAAATTGTCAAAGTGTGAATTTGGCAAAACTTCATTAGTTTACTTGGGTCATATTGTAGGAGGTGGAAATTTAAAAATTGATCCTTCAAAAGTTGATGTAATTGTCAAATGGCCTAAGCCTACTAACGTTACTGAAGTGAGAATCTTTTTAAGAGCCGTTCAATATTGGAGGAGGTTCATTCAGAACTTCTCATACATAGCATCTCCTTTGCATGCCTTAACAAGTGTGAAGAAAGCCTTCCAGTGGGGAGGTAAGCAGCAAAAAGACTTCGACACATTGAAGGGAAAGATCAGCACCACCCCAGTCCTAGCCTTGCCCGATTTATAGCAGCCATTTGAGATAGAGACAGATTCCAGTGGATATGCCATGTGGGCAGTATTGATGCAGCACCGCAATCCTATTTGCTACCATTCAGAGACTTTTACTCAAGCAGTGATCAACTACCCCACCTATGAAAAAGAGTTGTATGCTTTGGTTCAGAGTGTCAAGAAGTGGAAACACTACTTGATGGGTAAGGAGACGATCATCCATACCGATCATCAGCCCTTGCAGTATCTCCAATCCCATACTAAGCTCCAACAAGCTCGTCATTTCAGGTGGATGGTATTTCTTCAACAATTTCATCTAGTGATCAAGTACAAAAAGGGTATTAGTAACAAAGTGGTAGATATGCTTTCTAGACCTCCTATTGTTGCATCTATTGTTTTGAAAAATGCTTCTTTATCCCATGAAAGTTATATTGAGCAGTATGCTACTGATGATGATTTCAAGGAGGTTTATGAGAAGCTAACCAATGGCACACAGGTGGAAGACTACTATTTGCAGGGAAATTTTCTCTATCATTTGGGCAAGTTATGTGTTCCTATCAGTGAAAGAGTCCATGTAATACAAGAAGCTCATACTTCTCTTGTATCAGGGCATTTTGGGGTAGGTAAGACTTTGGCTCATTTGCAAAGACTCGTGTATTGGCCTTGCATGAAAGACATTGTAACAAAATATGTAAATGGGTGTGTGATGTGCTCTACTTGTAAGCCCACTAATAGAAAATTGGGGCTATACTCACCACTTCCTGTTCCTTCCCATCCTTGGGAAAGAATTTCCATGGATTTTTTGGGGGGTTTTCCTATGTCTAGGAGGGGTCATGACTACTTGTATGTGGTCGTGGATAGGTTTAGCAAGATGTGTATTCTTATGCCATGTAAAAAGCAAGTCACTACAGAGCAGGCTACTTTTCTTTTCTTTCAGCATGTATGGGTTCACTTTGGACTCCCTACGTCCATTATCTCGGATCGGGACTCACGATTCCTTGGAGAGTTTTGGACAAAATTATGGTGTATGATGGACACCAAGCTGAAGAGGAGCACCTCTTTCCATCCACAGACCGACGGACAGAAAGAGGTAGTCAACATGACAATTGTCCATTTTCTTCGAGGCTATTGCAACAAGCATCCTAAGTTATGGGATGAACAGATCCAGTATGTGCAGCATGCCTACAACAGGGCTATGCATTCTTCCACTCAGAGCTCACCATTTGAGACATGCTTTGGGTACTTGCCAAAGACTCCATTGGACTTGAAATATGGGAGAGAGGTTGATTCAAGCACTTCCAAGGATGAAGACAAATCCTGCAGGTTCATTCAGAGAGTTCAATAGGTACATCAAGCAGTGCAAGAGCAGTTGGAGAAGATTCAAGCCCAGTACATGGCTCACCATAACAAGCATAGAGTTGATCATCAGTTTCAGGTGGGAGATCAAAAGTGGCTTCATATCAGCAAGGAGAGGATGAAAGGAGAAGGCAAGAATCTCAAGCCCATTAGATATGGTCCCTTCACCATCTTGGAGAAGATTGGGATGAATGCTTTTTGCTTAGAGCTACCACCATACATGCAGATCTACTTAGTGGTGAATGTGGAGAACCTGAAACTCTATATGCCTCCCATGATCATGGATGAAAGGGAGAATGTCTCATTGCCATTAGTTGATGAATTTGCTCCTGAGTACATGGATGAGCTAAAGGAAGATGTCATCTTGGACAGAAGGACAAGGACTTCTCACAGAGGTGATGTTGATTATCTTTGAGTGGGCATCAGAGGCACTCATCCAAGCAAAGCCAAGTGGATCAAGAAGGAGAAAGTGAGGGAGCAATTCCCTCACCTATCTGTTGATTAGTAAAGGCTTTTGGAGGCCAAAAGCTTCTCAGTGGGGAGGAATGATCCAGGAGGATCCAAGAAGGAAACATTTTTCAAGTCCTCCAATCTCAACAAAACCAGCACCAGATCAAAGGGCTCGTTGAGACGATTCCAATGGCGTTCGTTTCACCTCAAACGGACTCCGTATGAGAAAGTTATCGCGTTTTGTTGTATTGATGAAATAGGCAAAGTTGGAAAAATGGGGTGCCACGTGGCACCACTGACAGGGTGACACATGGTAGTACGGAATCATCCAAGGTGACACGTGGTAGTACGGATCTGAGCTGGCATATGGTGACTGGACGTACAAATGGTGACGTGGCAATACAAGCAGTGACTTGGCGGTGGACTGGGATGCCGACTGGGCATGAGGTGGACCAATCTCAGGCCACCACATGGCAGCACGGGATTGGCCAATATGTCTTATACAAAAATTATGGCCTCCACGAGGTTCGACCCTGTGACCTCTCTTGTATAAACTCTCTGCCTTCACCACTTAGGCTACATATGGTTATTGGTATGTGTGTTAAAGTTCTTTATTTAAATTTAAAGAGTGTTTTAGATGGGCGCGAAAAGGAGCCAGGGCTATCCTTGACCCCTGGTTCTACCATACAACCACATGACTGGGAGCCCAAAATAGTGGTGCCAGCGCGGGGGTCACATGGAGCACGTGCTCTTTAATGAGTTTGGGGAATGGCTTTTAAAGTGGGTTACAAACAAACGTTATTATGAATTGGTTATATCCATTGAAAATTGGCACCACGTGGGACGCGCCCTTCACCATGCACCACATGTGTTTTTAAAAACAAACTTTGGTGGGTTCGAAAAAATTGTTCATGGTTTTTCACTGCATGTACTATATAAAACTTTGGTTATGGTTTTAAAAGTGGGTTTAAAAAAAAACCCTTATAACATACATAATGTGTTTTAACCTATAATTGGTATAGTTTTAAACTATAACCAAATATATGGTTGGAATATTATATGGTGGGAATATTAAATGGATGGTTGGAATTTAAGAGCCTAACCAACTTGGAGGTTTTCAACCATATGCCCAATTAGGAAAATTTGTTGTAATTGAAGAATCATGAGGAGAATGTGATGAGGGCTAACTCAAGCCTATATAAACCCCCTCATATGCCATTTTCCACTCATGCTTTGGAGTGGAGACTTTGGAGCTAAAGGAGTGAAGGGAGATTGCGTAGCTCTGCAGGAGGAAGGTACGAGTGTTTATACTCGTTTTACACCGTCTTCAGGCTTCGGAGTTGCTGGAAGCAGTCTTGTTATGTTTTGGGCAGCGGTTCTCTTCCTGAACATTGTCACCAAGGTATCATTGTATCATTGCCACGTATTTTTCCTTATGCTGAAATTATAGATCGGCCCTCCTATTAAGAAGCAGGCCCGGAGACGTAGCCCATCTTGGACGAACTCCGTTATCAACTTGTTGTCTTTATGTGCGTATTGTCTATGCTGTTTGGTTCTCTTCTTATGTATTTGTGAGCTTCATTCATGCTCTTTATGAAATTCATGTTAACGTCATAGAGTAGCAAAGATCTTGTTTCTGGATCAATCCAAGTCAGCTGCCACATGGAAACTTTCAATAGATTTTCATTAACTATATATGCGTACAATGTACACAGAATTTTTATATCATTATCCAACTGTACACATCCATCTAGGTCTGCTAGAACAACTTCATGATCCATGGATTTGAAAAAAAAACATACCTGCATTAACTCATAAAATATAGGTTAATTTAATGTGTCCAAGAATGTTTACAACTGAAAAGTCTGAAGAAATATGTTGTTTAATCTATATCTGAGTTCCTGCTAAACCTACGTATTTAATGAGATTGTCTAAGAAAATCTTAGTAGAGCATAAAACAGTGGTAAGATGCACTCCCACAAGGTAGGGTGCGAGAAGACTCAAATTCACATCCACCTACTACCCCACTCCGTTCCTTCCTGTAAAATACAGTAAAAAGTGTAAACAGACTTTTATATTTATTAGTGACACCACACCATTGTCAAAAAGATGATATTGGTTTTGAAAAATTTGAACAACATATATACAATAGATTGTGCCCTGATCAATGTGTAGAAAATTAGAAATAATTGAAGCACTCACATATCAGGTAATGTATGCTGGGAAACAAGAAGTTTATACAAAAATGTTGTCTTTCAATGTGCATGGATATCAAAACCAAGTCATTTAAAAGGAACTCAGCTTTTAAACTTTTCAAATATTGCAAACTTTGTCACCACTGTTATGAACATAATCCAGACCCTGATCACAAAGATATTAATTTTCAAACAGACAACTTAAAACACCGAAGAGCCCCAAATATGGAATGCAACATTCAAGTTGCATGCATTCAAATTTTCGATCACTAATCAAAAGCTAAATCTAACTTAACTGTCAAGAAAAATCTCAAAACCACTAGTTTTGGAACATCCACTAGAAATGAAACTGTAGGGATCCACAACGTATGGTGCAGCCATGTTCAAGTTGCAAAAATGTATACAGTACATAAACCATGAAATTCATCAATAAACAATCATGACAAAGGAAAATATTAATGGAAAGAAATATAAAAATGATCTCCAAAATATGTACAGGCAAGTCAGGTTCCATGCTAGTTACCATAACTTGACATATCAAAAAAAGGTTATAAACATGATATACAAAGTTTAGCATATAAAAGGAACTAGATCTGAACTACTGCCCAATACACATAGGACCACTTTAAGAATCCATAGACCTCACAAGACAATTAGGGGAGAGAGAAAACTGTATATAATACTCTCAAAAGCATTTCCTCTCTAAAGCAAGATGAAATGCTACCCTTGATTTAAATTTTAGAGGTGACTTTGTAGAAAGGATTTGCACCCATTTGAAATTTGGAAATAGAAACTAAACTACATTGCCAAAATGACAGCATTATAAGAGAAAACAAGACAATCTACTCGTCAACTTTATAGTTCCTTCTCCTCCACCACTACTTGTGCTCTGTTTTGGACATGAATATCGAGAGGACATACTTTCTTATGAGTGTTATAGTTGCTGGTCATATAGTGTCAAAGCAAGGGTGTAGGTCCTTACACATTGTTGGCTTCTTTCTATGATACAATTTCCTAGATAATTAGTTCTACTAAACAAGGTTCACCAATATCATCACACATACTTTTCCAGAAACCTCAACACATATTACTAAAACTAAAATGCAACGATTGTAAGAAATCTGACCTGATTATCATAATTCAATCTTGAAACAGAGATGACGGAATGCTAGTCGTCACGCTGCCTTCTCTAACATTTGCTTGAACGTTGTGAATGCACTTGAAATCCAAATCGTAAATTATCTTTATGGAATTGTTTGTCATGCCCCTTGTGGATGTCATGCATGCATGTTGAAGGTACAAGACATGTGTCTCATATTGCTATCAAATTGGAGGATAAAATTTAACTTTCAAATGAACTTCTCATATATATAAATAAACTCGCATATATAGCTATACACACACATGTTTATGATTTCAGCCTAGTGGGTTAGTTCAATTAGCTTCAAGGCAGAGAACATGGAAAGGTCATGGCTACAAGGCCCGTATAGTTTGTCTGGGTTAAGGGTGCATGTTTTACTCCAGTGACATTTACCTCTAGTACCTAAACAGTTTCCCCAAAGACATTTTCCATGGATAAAATACATAGATGAATTTAATTAACCACAATATAACAAACAATAATGCTAGCCGTATCACATAAGTATGATGTAATAATATAGTATATACATAATCACCAATATATATGTGCATGTTCCTAGACTCCATGCACCTACTTTAACTCAGGTTTAGTAATTTCAAATTTTCACCCATAATAGAGCAACAAGATCTACATACGTAGTTCAGGCCATGGATGGTGGTTACCCCCATTTTCGAATGGGAATTCCCTAATCCTGTAGTATCAGCAAAAAGAGGGGCGATTCCTCAAGTTTGGGCCTTCCCCTTGGCAATCTGTGCATAGTACAACCATTTCTGAGAATTTCTGGTAATGAGACTGTCCTCAAATGGTCACCTACAACAGCCTTGGTTATGCTCTAAAGCAGCAGCAAACATCCTTCAGTTTAATTCTGGGAAGCCTTGAGGCTAATCTGGGCACTTTGAGGCTATTCTTGGCAGCCTTGAGGCTATTCTTAGCAGAAGAAAATCCAGCTACAACAAATCTAGGTAAATCCTGATCATGTTGGGCACATAGCAGCTTCAATACGGTAAGCCTTGGCAAGTCTGCAATCCATTTCATGCAACATTTTTTATTAGGGTTCTATTCACGAAGTAAAAGAAGACAAAGAACAACCATTTTCAAATAAACGAGGGTTCAATTCACCCAAATACATAAGAAACCTTACATTATCTATCAAATTTTGAATGAATTCATTGATTGAGTAATTATTTTTATGGAAAACAAATCTTGTTTACAAAAATTTGTAGCTTTTACATACTCTCCATATCTCAATGTTTCCTTCCTATATTTACTCAGCCATAGCTCTGATAGGAAGGATCCCATTTATATTCAAATGTTATATCTATTCTCTACATTAAGTATTATCAAAATATATATATAGTCCATGACATCAGCAATGAGGAATAATGATTACAACATTCCTCTTTTTAGTGGGTCTTCTAAAATGTAGTATGAATGGATAAAGAATCAGATAAATGTAGTATGAGTGGATAAAGAATCGGATTGTACTCCCAATGAAGTTCATCCTGGGATTCCAAGAGCTAAAGGCATTCATTTTGCAATTGTATATATTTTATCACATTGAAGTTCAGTTCATAGTAGACATGAGTAAAAGAGAGATCAACAATGTGATCAGCAATTTCCTACATATAGTGTCAGTGGTGTAAGTGAAAAATATATATTTTGTTCACTGTTCTTCCATTTAATTATAAGCATCGATTCACCCAATAACCAACAACCATCAATTATACAGATACAATAACCAGTAAGTTGAGATTCTTTTCAATAACTAGTAAGCTGAGATTTAAGTAAGATGAGATTCTTTTCAATAACCAGCAATTATACAGATACAAGATTATCCATTTCTTAATGTTGGAAACTTTAAAAAAGCCAAAGGGATGTCTAAAAGTTAGCCCAGACAGGTCATCATCAACCCTGGTTTTGACAAAGGGTTTAATCTTCAAGTTTGATTCTTTGAAAGTAAGCTCCACGATGGCTTTATTGAGTTGGCCCAAACATAGTCAATCCTCGAACAATCAGGTAAGATCATGTGCCAACAATATGAGGTTTATTGTTCATGAATGTTAAAAACATGAACACCGATATTTCACACAACTCTATAATAAACAATACTATCATATAACAGTGTAAAAATTTCCCCACATGATTTACTTGGAACCATACCTAAGAAAGTTTCATAGCACGATGTATTATTAATGTTGCATATCTAAAATTATTAACATACATGGAGAAGGTCAACTGTGTAGTGAAATGTGACCTGAAACTCATAACTATTTGTTATCAACAGTACATACCTTTAACAGAAGCAATTCTTAAGCCACTGAAAAATAAATGTGTACATACCAAACTGAGAATCTGAAAACTCGTGGATTCCTCCTCCTGACTGCAATGAACATGAAAAGCAAATGAGTTTATTTTAGTCAAAATCATGTTACCATTCTATTCACCTCAAGACAACTAGAAATTCAAATCCAACATTATTAGTTCCATGCTCATAATGCTTACTGAAGCAAATTCTATATACCTGTAAACGAGGATTCAGTTCTAAAAAATAATACTTTCCAGAGTCTATGCTATAAATATGCTCAACAGTTGCAGCCCCAATATAGTTTACACACTTTGCAAGTCTCCATGCACCCTGCTCTAATTGCTTCACAGTTTCAGGTGGAGCAACTTTAATTGGACCCTCTTCTATGATCTACAAATAAAAAAGAACTGACATCCTTAACAAAAATTGCATACCCAGTGCTTAGTAGTAATGCTGAAACAATGTGCAGTGATAAGGGTAACAGGCTTCCTTATTCTATGGCCTTAGTGATAAGGGTAACAGGCTTACTAAGTCCAAATTGTAACTACCTAAGTAGGAAAACTCTTTTTTTTCTTTTTTTTGATGTTCGTGATGCCCAACCACCAGGTAACCCTTGGAATCTCAAGGTAGGTATTCCTTGTAAAATCCTCATCCTCTGTGGCAAGTTTTGGCTATAGAATATTTCATCAATACTTTCAAGTTGCAACCTTTTCACTACCTCAAATTCCAAGCGAGAGTTCTTATGATGTAATATTCAAAAGCAACAATCATAGCGCCCCTACTTTTACACAATTAAACTACCCCTCCTATGACATGAAAAATAATTTAGAGGTTGGAAAAGTATAACACTTTTGAGATGCACTCAAATAAGCATTCACAGCATTCTTGTTTAAGAAGGTGAATTCCAAACTAATCTGCTAGTAGAATAAGGGGAAGCAACAAGGAACCCAAGTCCTGTCTTTCATCCATATCCAACTTCCCACTGTACATGAAGTGCACCATAGCTAAAAATGCTTCAGGGGAATCATCCCTCAAGTAGACTTCTGAGACATTGCTTTCACTCATCCCATTTGTAAACATCTGCCAAGTAATACAACTTACTTTCTCAGTCCCATTTAATAACCTCTGAATAAAAGGGAAATTTTAGTCTAACACGTATCACAGGTACAGTACATGTATACAGTTTAATATCCAAACTGGATATGAAAATAAATTATTTGCAAACATATATATCATTCAAAAACGATGATAGATTTAAATGCAAACCCATAGGTTCCAAAACATAAAGCACTAGGATAACAAAAGCAAAATGTCAACGTATAGTTACCAAGTTTTTCCATTTATGATAGATCCTTGTCATGTCCTGCTTTTTCCATTCTTGCAAGTCAAATATATTCATGCCATATGCCCACGTACAGGAATTTGGGTCAAAGTCCCTCACAATAAGAGGATTTCAGAAATTTAGAGAAATTTAGAGGATTTGGAAAATGAACTGCCCTTCCCTAACCACATCACATGACCAAGGTCTGCTACCCAGACCTTATAAAGAGTGAAGAGATTTTCCCCTCAAACATTTTGTATCCCAATATATCCAGAGTTAAAATGATCTAGAATCACAAATAACATGACCTTATTAGAGATTAGAATACAGATACCCACTTGCAGATTGCCCATTTGAAAGGAATCCTTGTAACATTTGCATGAAGAGCTTCTTGAACATCAACCCTGTTTAAATATCCAATTGCATGAATTTAATACATGGGTCATATCCATCGTAAAAGAACCTCATTGTTCTCCTTGAGACCTGCAAGTACTTTTCAAGAAAATTATAAAGTAAAAGGATAAAGTAAGCTTCCTATACTTTTCAAGAAAACCAATACTTTTCAATAAAACCAAACAAACATAATTTTCATCTCTTTCAACTTAATGCTCCATTATTCATTGCGTTAAAGTTGGTCCTTGAGAATCATCAAATTCCATGTACAATAAAAACATGATAAGGTAATGTACAGTAGATATCAACAGTAAACAATCATAACCAATATTTGAATCAAGCATATACTCAGATTTTTCAGATTTGATCTTGTCACCGAAGGGACAAGTCAATATAGACAAACAATTTATGTACCTTGCGAGAGATCCATAGAAGGTTAAAGCATAAGCATACGAACAACATACTGAACCGGAATTCTTAGTCAACAAGGACATTCATACCCAGTACAGTCAATCTATCAACACAGTCATGCTGGGTAAGGATGCAGTCACATACTACAGAGACACACAAGCATACTTTGCACAGTCCTGCTTGAAAAAACACAGTCCACTGGGGAAGACCCCACAGTCCACACAAGAAAACAGGCTCATGGTCACTTCATGGTCATGCTAGGGAAGGACGTGGGAAGGACCCATAGTCCACCTGAGAAAAATGATCATGGTCATGCTGGAGAAGGACACATAGTCCACCAAGAAAATAGATCATAGTCATGCTGGTGAAGCACCCACAGTCCACCAAGAAATAGATCACTTTCACGCTGGTGAATGACCCAAATTACACCCAATAAAATAGATCATAGTCATCCTGGAGAAGGACCTCTCAAGGTATCACTAAGGAACAGGTTTTTCGGCCTTGTTGAAGGACCCATAGTCCACCAAGAAAGTGCAAAGAAACAAATCACGGTCACGCTGATGAAGGAGCCACATTCCACCAAGAAATAGACTCATGGTTACACTGTGGAAGAACCCACAGTCCACCCGAGAAACATGCCACAGTCACACTGGGGGAGGACCCAAAATCCAACAGATTCACGGTCACGCTGGTGCAAAGTGACCACATGGAAGGTGTAACAAGGAAAGCCCAGTCACGGGGATGGTGCAGCAAGATATCACATGGAGCATCAACAAATATCATGCAAAGATCACGCAGAGGGAGAGAGTTCAATAACACTCCTTAAGGTAAAGTATCAAAACATAAATAAACATCACCTATGGACAAAGTAAGATAAAGGATCATGAGGTGATCATGAGTCAACCCAGGTGGCCACAACAAAACAAACAACAAACCCAAAGGGTCAAGGTGAACCATATAAGGTGGACATGCAACTCCTTTATAGGACCAACAAGACCAATAATATGTTCTCTCTCTCAAGGTACATTGTTTTATATATTTTTGTCATCATTGTATACGATTCATTGGTTATAGAAAGTAGAACCAATCATACCCACTCCATACCACAACAGGTGCACAACAATGAGTTTTATAACAAGATATTTCCACACCATAGCCATCTTTCAAATCAACAACAATCACAATTTCCTAATGATTTAATATGCACTCCACACAAACATGATGAAATTAAAGAACATGATATGCCATTTAAGAAAAAATTTAGAAAACACATTTCAAGAAAAACACATTAAGTAATATTCCATTTAAGTATTGAAGTAGCAATATGGGCATGGGCATCAAAATTTGACAAACAAAAACTAGTTTCATCCTTTTGAAAGTAATATTAAACATAATTGTTGAACTAGCGAACAGTTCAGCAACCCTCAAGAACCATGCTTCAAGAACGCATAGAGAAATATTTGACAATCGATAACTTCACATAGAGTTATCTCAACCGTTCGGCATCCGAACCATTCACCGCACCTGAAGATAAGATAAATTAAAATGAGTATAAAATGAGTATGAAATTTATACAAACGAATCAACAATAATACAAAAAATACTACTTCATAAATAAGTTATAAGATAGTAGTACAAAAGATAAGATAAATTAGAATGTTTTGAAAACTTCACCCTATTTAAATTTTTAATGAAATCCTCAAAAATTCTGTGGTCACTTTCTTCTAACTTGTATGTGTCGTTCTTGATATTGTATGATAGGTTTGCCGTTCCTATAATAGATTCAAGTTGTATGAATAGATGAGCTGTTGAATCATACTTGTACATGCGTTGTCCCTTTATTCTATTGTACCAACAACATTGAAGCTCAACACCTTCAGGCCTATCCAAAAGATCAATGTCATTATGGTAATCAAACACCCTATTACCATCCTTCTTTCTTATTCTTTGAACTCTTCCAATGTACCAAGTCCCAAAAGAAACGTCGTGCTTTGTACTTTGAGATACACCTTTTCTTGTAGTACGTTCAACTAAAGCTATAGACTCGCTCTCAAACAGCACCGCACAATCTGATCCAATTCCAAAACCAATTGCAACACCCTTTTTGGGGGCCCTCTCATCTCTCCTGAAGTATACTCCATTCCTCACCTTAGTCAATCTATCTTTCGATAATTTCGGGTTTCCATTCAATTGACTAACCAAACAAGATTTGTACATGTCCTTTCCATTGAGCTCCACCACTAGTTTGGTAGATATGTTTACATTTTCATCAACGGAATCTAAAATTCCATCCAACTCATGCCTCCACTCACTTTCCATCATTTGCAATTCACTATCATTGAGTACCATAAAAGACGAAGATTGGAATATGGATGTCGAATGACCCGGTGGATAATTATCAACTACTTTATCCACATCTTCAAATGTTGAAACATTGTGATCCTCTATCCATGGTTTAAACCACTAAGAATCTTCTGTGTGTCTTTTTGGTTGCATGCCAAGACCTTGTAAAATTCCTTGTGCATCCTCCAATCCTATCTTGACAGCTTCTATAATTTTATTATTGGTGGAAATTGAATCATATTGTGACAAGACATCACCTTCCTCTACTGTTTGTTGATGCAATTTGTTCCAGATACTCATTTGTTTCTTATGAGATTTATTGAAACGAATCCCTTTGGGATTCGATTCTTCTTCAGCAAATTTATTAAGGGTTCCAATAGCATGAAGTAAGTCAGCAAAATCATATGCCCTCTCTACTCCAACCATGCCACCGAATTTGCTAAAGAAGTTCTCACATACATCTGACCCAGTCAGGTGCAATGCACATGGTAAGTTAGAGTATTGAAATAATCTCATCAACAAAACCGCAAAGTGGCAAGAAATTTTCACATCTTGATATGCCTCTCTACTAATGAAATTAATGTTCACATTAGTATTTTCCTGTTCTCTAACCCAACATAGCCATAAGGTGAAGAAATGATGGACTCTTGAAGAATTTCACACTCTTTTCCAAAGAGTTAAACTAGGAAACAAACAAATATCAATATAGTCAGCAATGATTGCTATATAGGTCTCTGTACTCGATGTCCTCTCTGTCCTACCACCTGTACATCTCATTTCCTTCAAGCACCTATGGACATGCCTTGAAGCAATGCGTTGTGCTGAACCCCAGTTTTTGCGATCAATCCTCTCTATATCCTCAATTTTAATCTTGTGGTCATCCACTTTAAAATTGTTATAAACCATTCTTACATGGTTAAAACTAATCAACTCTTTTCCAACATTTAGATCTCGTCGACCACTAAACAAAGGATTCACTAGCCTTTTTCCATTGTGGATGTAATCCTGGTCATGAAGTCTTGTTACTTTAAAGCCATCATTAAACCCAGTTAGTCTCCACCCTTCCCAAGGAATTTGATATCTCATGCCTGTCATTGAGTAATAATCCTTCAACATAAGCATTCTTCTCCTACTATCCCCATCTGAGGAATGACCAATAATAGGTCTTAAAAAATATTCCACATGTTTCTTCCATAGGTCTTATACTTTTTCCCATTGTCGATGGAAAAAATTTGCATCAAACTTGTTGCACGTTGGATGAACAACCACAACCAAATGAGGAAGCTTCTCATGTAAAGGGTTCGCAATAATAACACATGCATAATGG
>LPNX010626429.1:74151-93611 GCA_001517045.1 Pseudotsuga menziesii
ATATAGCTACATTGAGAGGTCAGATAACCAACTTCACCACCAAGATCAAAATACCAAGGAATACATCCAATCTTCATCCTGACTTCAAAAGATGTCTACAAGGGAATACAAGAAGAACCCAGTCATGGCTTATCTAGGGAGGTACTTGTGGACCTACCAAGAAACTGATACAACAGGTGATCAACATCTGCCTCAGGCATCCAAAGGATGTAAAAAATCTAAATTATGTCACTCTTGAAAAAATACACATCAAAGATGTCAAAGACTCAAATTAAAAGAGCTTCATCGATCCATTCCCCACTATTTCACCTTCACATATTTCAGTGAACTGTAAGAGGCCAGATGCCATAGAGAGTGCCTCATTAGATAAGCCATCTGCCTTCTTGTTGTATTCTCTGTAGACATGAGCAAAATCAAGGGAAAGAAAGGATGATTCGAGATTCCTGATATTTTGACACCATCCATATTCCAGGCTATACTGAAGGCATTCTAACAAGCTACACTAGCTTGGATTGAATATGGAATGCCAAAAACAACAGTGTGATCAAAACAAAATAGATTTCACTCTCAGGATTAAAAAGAGATAAAAAATAGAGAATGAATGACAGAACTTTCCAGTGAAACAAAGATTTGGTTATCAGTACAGAATGGAATACTATAATGGATGTTGCAAAGCCTTTAAACATGAAGAAGCCTGTCACATAACCAAATTAACAAATTGTTAACGGCAATGCCCTAGAACAGATGACACAGTTCAAAAAGTACCATGCTGAGCACAATATCAGAGATAGATTTTGTAATAACATCCAACAGACCAAATTAATAGAACAATCGTTTCAAAACTAGTCAAACTCCTTATTAGAATGTTGTTGATCTGTTTAACCATGTTGTCTTCTTTGACTTCCCTAGGCATGGTCTTGACACATTATTCACTTGATTTTCATATCACGGGCTAACTTAGATCCAAATAACTATCAGACAATCATGGTGAGGCACACATTCTCAAAACTACATGTTATAGTTCTTCAACTATGGCTTTTGGATGAGTTGGGGAGTGTTACTGTTACCCTTTAGTTTGCACGAGGATTAATGAGGGGATTGAAGATGATGATGTGCCAAAGAAATGTACTTGCAAGGTTGCTTTAACCAAAAATTTGAAATTCCTATATATAGTGTTCCAGCTGTCCAACTTTGTGTACATAAAGATCTAGTTTTCAACATATTTTATCTTGAAAATTGAATAGTTACTAGTGCTAGTTATGCTTGCTGATTTGACTTAACAATGAATAGATTTTGTTGAGTGAGTTAAAAAATATATAAGCTAAAGGGGAAAATTTACTGCTGTGATAAATATGTTGTTATAAGTTACCTTTAGATATGTTATCTTAGAAAGTGTGCCCTAAAGGCGGGAATTTTTTTCCATTGAGGTACTCTTGCTCAGTATTTCCTTTCTTGGGTTGCCTAGTGTATTTGGTTAAAAAGAAGTGAAGTATATGCTGATGTAATTTAACATTGCAAATTCATCCAAGAAACCTCAAGGTTGAGGTGGAATTTCTAAATTTGCATTAAAGGTTGAGGCCTTCCTACATTCTCACCTAGCATCAGGAAAATCTGTGTACATTGCTCTTCACACCTGTCAATGGTAGCTACTGAAAATCCACAGAATGAGTGATGACAAGGGAAAAATTACAGTGGTGAATTGGATGAGATCGCAAACTTGGGAGTGACCAGATCAGCGATTGAAAAGCAGTGTAAGGATTATGTATTTTCCTAGAAGAAATCTTCTTCCCACATTGACCTTTGACCCTTAACCAAATTTTCTAGCAGATCTCCAGCCTAGCAGCCAATGCCTAACAATATTTCAAAAAAGCACTGCAAAATATCACATACAAATGCTAAGGGCTTTTTAATCTAGGGTGTGAATATTCCTACTAACTTTAGTTTGTAAGAATCTTTGATTTTCAAGCCTGATTCCGTAAACATCATGGAACTGACAACTAAAACCATTTACCAAAAAACTTAAATGCTCTTTCCCCGTGCTCAGGGATTATCATGAGTTCCAAAGGAGACACAGTAATTTTGAACTGGCTCAGGACAATAGTAGCCATTAATTGGGTTTATACTTTGGAAAAGGCGTATCCACTCCACGGGCAGCCCAGAAAACCACCAACGGCAATGCTAGATGCATCTGAGTCAGTTCGAGTAGATCAAGTGGGAAAACCCATGTGACAACTAAAACCATTTACCAAAAAACTACAGGGCATGCTAAAGCAGTTGACACCAAAAACTACAAAATATTGAACAATAAAAACACCCACTAAATGGCCCCTAACTATCTTTATGGATACAATCCTCTATAGGAGAATGCTTATCTTTCTCTTTCAATAAGGTACCAAATGTTCCAGGGGAGGGACTACCCTATATTAAACATATGCTACTGGCACTGGGTCTAAATAGAATGAATCTGGAACAGAGTGAAGGTAAGCTGGTCCTGCAACGAAATATGGGTATAAATGGATACAATCCTCTATAGGAGAATGCTTATCTTTCTCTTTCAATAAGGTACCGAATGTTCCAGGGGAGGGACTACCCTATATTAAACATATTCTACTGGCACTGGGTCTAAATAGAATGAATCTGGAACAGAGTGAATGTAAGCTGGTTTTGCAACGGAATATGGGTTAATGTTGGAGTAAACTCGGTCAATTGGATCTGTTCCCAGACCACTGGAATTTCTTCCAATTCGAAAGCCATACATAGCCCATTGATTCATCATATGTAGGGGTATAGGCTGCATAAAGAGAACAACATCAGCAGTGGAAAAGGTAGCAATAGTTAGAGATGTAGATCTCATTGTAGTTGACCTATAAACAGGAGTTTATTCATCAGTGGAAAAAACATAGGTATAAGATCTAATTCGTGATTCTAGGAATTACTATTTTGACTATGCTATTGATTTTGGAACTACTAATGGGTAAGAAACTGTCTCTGCTATCTCACAAAAAGAAGTACATAAAATGACCATAGGCATTTTTCATCAAAGATTAAACACACTGCAGCGTACCTCCAAGAATGATATGCAATGGCTCTCCAATGTGGCTCCTCCAGCACCAGAGAAACCCACCACAAACCCACGACCACAAAACGGTGAATAAACGCCCTTGTTTTCCAGAAAACACTGCTACCACTGCAATGCTGCTAGAAAAAATGCCCTGTTATCCAGCAAACACGATGGAGAAAACGTGGAGAAAACCCATAGAAAACCCAAGGAGTAAAATGCCCTCATTTTCGAGAAAACACTGCTACTGCTGCTCTGATTTGAAAAAACGCCCTGTTATCTAGCCACACGATGGAGAAAACGTGGAGAAAACCCACATAAAACCCAAGAAGCCAGATGCCCTCGTTTTTCAGAAAACACTGCTACCACTACTCCGATTTGAAAAAACACCCTCTTATCCAGCCACACGATGGATAAAACGTGGAGAAAACCCATAGAAAAACCAAGGAGCAACACGCCCTTGACCATAAGCAAACCCAGCTCGCAGGCACATCGGCTTAGTGCAAGTGCACTCAGACCACAAGCAAAGGAGCTCGCAGGCACCAAGCAGGCAAGGCTTGGAGGACTGGTGAACGGCTCAGGCAAAAATGTTGAATAAAACATACCCCAACATATTGGGTATTTAAATAGTAAAACAAAACCCTAATTACCCCTAATATACCCCCAATATATTGATTTTTAAATTTTAATTTTAACCCCCCCAATATGAACGAACGTGATATCATATTGGTCCCTAGGTGACGCCCCCATGCTAGTATGTAGCATCTCTAAATGACATTTAATACATTTAGACATTTAAGACTGTACAGGTTTTGGCTTTATCCAAATGGACAGATCTGATCAGCTCTGTACAAATAGACAGAGCTGATCTGCGCTGTCCATTTGGAAAGAGTTGATGAGCTCTATCCATATGGATAGAGTTGAACATCTTTGTCCAAATGGATAGAGCTGATCACCTATGTCCAAATGGACAGAGCTGATCAAGTCCCTAAGTAAATAATTTATTTCTGTATGTTTTTTAGTTGGTACGAGACAGGATTTCAAAACCTTTTCATTTTACTTCTTGCCTGAGTTACAACTTCATCTATAGTTTTGTTCTTAACCTCTACTATTTGCTTTAGTCCATACAACTACTAGGCTAAGCATAAGTCCCATGGAACTTTATGACTATCTTAGTCCATGATGCATTGCATTAAGTAACATTGACATTTAATGCTTTTCCGAAACATAGAGAGAAAAGGTTAGATAGATAAAGGCAAGTTTAAAGAAATAACTGCTTTATCTTCTTATGGGGATGGAGACCAAAACAACCAGAAGTGTAACGTAAAATGATAGGGATAGGTTGGACTAATGGGGGGAATCCATAGGTGTATGTAGTTAGTCCCTAGACGCTCACCTTAGTCCAAGTTGAAATCTATATGTCCTTGCCATTTGATGTGATAAATCCATGAAATCACAACAGCTGATTGATAGCGGCTAGTTGATTCACTGCTCTTACTCTTCATTGCTTTATACAACTAGAGGCACTAGGATATGTAATTCATTGTAAACACTCCAGATCCCAGAAGAAGGGAAGTGGAAGTATTTAAAGATGAGAAACAAAGAGAAGGCAAGGAATGCCAGATATCTATTACGCGATTATGTCAGTTCGATTGAGACTACGACGTAGAATAATCTAGAAATACTTTCTCCATATGAGATTCAAGGATGAGCTAGCTGATTCACCTACGATTTAAGTTCAGTTGAAGAAATAGAAGCTCTATCTATATTTAATAGTGATACTCTCACTAACAACTCTATAATGACTAGGTAGCTAGTATCTAATAGTAGTGTTTGTCTGTAGAGTAGGTAAGTACTTGCACTTGCCTTAGACTATATTTTATACTTAGCAAAACATAGTTCATGCACATGTAGTTAAAGGACTATTAGATAATATTAGTGATATCTAGGTCTTTATTGAAATATTAGTTTTTATAGTTGCTAGGTCTTTGAAGTTGATTAATTAACATGTAGAAGGTTAGGCCCTTAGTGATTGAGGCATTATGGCTCTCGAACTTTAGGCCTGAATATTTAGGCCTGACACTATATCTCCCCGCATTTTCCACCTCTCGACTTGCAAAATTGTTTAATGGATCAGCATGTTTGGCTTCAAATTACTCTATGTTTCAACTTTTGGGCTATGAACCAAAACAAGTTTATGGCATGTGACGGGGTCAAAATGTTATACAACGTGCATAGTAACCATCATATACCAGTGTATTTAGTGGATTAACGGATCTTCCTTATCACGAAGAAGCCTCGTCGTCTTTATATATGTTATTTCTCCATACCACCTTTGTTTTTCTACTTATATTATATTGAAAGCTTAGTTTTAATAGTAGCTAGCTCTTTGAAGTTGATTAATTAACATGTAGAATTTAATATTTGTGTAAACTTGTAGATATCATATCCAATGTAAAGAGAGTTTCCTTTGAGACATAAGTGTAGGAGGTCATCACATTCTTCGGGAGTTGGTGTCCAAAATGAAAATCAAATATTATTGACTTCACCTCGGGACTCAAGCTTATTGTATAGTTCACATTCATCTGATCATCGACATAGCGATACTGGTAGAGATGAATCCCCCTTATCATCTATGGGTGAACGTGGATCTCAACCTTTTGTACGGGAGACAAGTGTGGAAGCAGAGCAAGGTTCGCAAGAGGCTCATCATCCTACACAGGGTGGCGAAGGTCGAGCAAGGACACAATATGTCCAGCTAGTTGATGGTTGTATTCCCATTACGACCTATCCATCAAATTTACCAGATGAGATTCCATGGGAAAGTGGGCTTCAACAAACGACTCTTGAAAGTTGTAGGGCTCACTATGACAAGTTGCAAAATGATATTTCTAGTTTGGATCTCGCTCCAGAGAACAAACAAAGTATAGAGATGGTTTTTCTATCTTTAAAAAAATTCATTGAGGTATATGAGGATCTTGGACCAACAACAAATGGTTTTGTTTCATTGATACAAAGAAGAAAGACAGAAGTGATGGGTCCAGATAAGTGGGCTGTTGTGAAGGAAAGGGTGACTAAAGAACAATCCAACTCAATGTTCAACTTCAAAGAGGGCCTAAAGTAGAAAGTATTGAAAGTGCAATATTTTAAGCACCCTGAACTTGCACATTTTTTATATGATCAATTTCTTGCAGCCTATGGTCGGTTTCCATGGAACAATGAGGTTCCTAATTATTTTACTAGGTTTTTTTATGCTGGTTTTTTTAGGAATAAAGCCAGACTATACTGATATTCATTCAAATTTTTATGGAGTTGGAAAGGGGAGGATATATAATCGAAAAGGTGCCCTTAGAGATCCTAGTACTCTTCGACTTCCACCTCAGATATCTCGTCCACCTAGGATTGTGACTTACAAATCAGAGATGGAGCCCACATCACAAGTTGGGAAAACTGCAAGGCATAATGTTTCTAAAGGTTTGACTTTGGCATTTTTAGGAGTTGATGTTGGATTGAGTCGAGAGAGGGCTCGTGCCACTATTTGGAAAAATTTTGTTTACAAAACAAATGATGAGTTAGATTGTATGGGCATTGAAGATCTAAAGGCCTATGTGAAGCTTTGTTGTAATACAGCTTCAGATAGAATATCTAATGACACGTCAAGCATAGGAGAGGTTTGTGTACTTCCAATCTATTTTTTTTTTATTCATTTTGAATTAAACTTTTTGTTACATTATATCTATGTATGATAAATTATTTTTTGATGTATAGTAATAAATACGTTACGTAAATGTTTATTGTTTTCAGTTTTATCGATTGTTAAATGAACATAATTTTAGAGTCTCTACTAGTCAAAATGATGGAAATGTAGAAGAGCATATTGGAGAGGTATATTTAAAATTTACACATTTATATTTATGTTTGAAAGATATTATTTTTTTTTGTTTTTAAAGTTAATTATGTATCTTATTGTTAATTTGACTTATTTATGCAGGTTTCATTAGATTCGAACTTTTTAGATGATTTTCCATCTATTGTGAGCTAATGTTTTTGTTTTTGTTTTTTAAGTTAATTGCTAAGATTAATATTTTTTGCTTTTACTATGATTTATTTATTAACAAAATTTAAATTTTAAGGGAAGAGAACATATTGAAATTGGAGGTGAAGATATAGGTTCTTTGATGGATGTGGATATTGGCACCGAGGTAATTTTGTTCATAATTGAATTGTTCTTTGATATATATGTTTAAATAGTTTAAACAATGTTTGACATTTGTAAATTGATTTTATATATGTTGAAGCTTGGGTCTCTTCGATCTTTTCAAGGCAAAGGAAAGACTCCATTGGACGATAGTGTTGGAATTGTAAGTTGAATATTTTTTTATTTATTTATTTCGTTTAAAATAGTCTAAATAATTTGTAAGATTTATAAATTGTTTTTATATATGTTGTAGCTTGGGTCTACTCCACCTTTTAGAGGCAAAGAGAAGACTCTGTCGGATGATAGAGAATTGGAGGTAATTTTGTTAATAATCAAATTGTTCTTCGATATATTAGTTTAATGTTTTAATGTTTTGATTTTGGTTTAAAGTTCTTTAAATAATTTATGCTATTCATAATCTACTTTTTTACATGTTGCAGATTGTTACGAGTCCAAGGGAAGACCCTGGTTGAGGATAGTGGTGGACTTCTATTTAGAGAATTATTTCTATTCTTCTTTTTATGTAGATATATATGTTGTAGTTGACTTGGACCTTATATATTGTTTTTGGGATTATATACATGTATATGTAAAGGTTAGGAATGTTAGGAAGTTTTGATAGGTGCAAATATATGAATGTATGTAATTTATTAAATTTATGTATGTTTCTTGTTGAGAAGTTGAGAGTGATAGAAATGTTATGAAGTTTTGATAGGTGCAATCTAATGTTAAGAATGAATATATGGGGAATTTTAATGTTAGGAGTGAATGTGGGAATATGGGAATGTTAGGAGTGAATGTTTTGATAGGTGCAATATTAGGAGTGAATGTTTTGATAGGTGCAATGTTAGGAGTGAATGTGGGAATGGGGAAATGTTAGGAGTGAATGTTTTGATAGGTGCAATATTAGGAGTGAATGTTTTGATAGGTGCATTGTTAGAAGTGAATGTGGGAATGGGGGAATGTTAGGAGTGAATGTTTTGATAGGTGCAATATTATGAGTGAATGTTTTGATATGTGCAATGTTAGGAGTGAATTTGGGAATGAGGGAATGTGGGAATGGAGGAATGTTAGGAGTGAATGTGGAAATAGGAGAATGTTAGGAGTGAATGCTTTGATAAGTGCAATATAATGTTAAGAATGAATATATGGGGAATGGATATGGAAATGTTAATGTTAGGAATGTTAGGAATGTTAGTAAGTTTTGATAGGTGCAATGTTAGGGGTGAATGTGGGAATGGGAGAATGTTAGGAGTGAATGTTTTGATAGGTACAATGTTAGGAGTGAATGTTTTGATAGGTGCAATGTTAGGAGTGAATGTGGGAATGTTAGGAGTGAATGTTTTGATAGGTGCAATGTTAGGAGTGAATGTGAAAATAGGGGAATATTAGGAATGAATGATTTGATAAGTGCAATCTAATTTTAAGAATGAATATAGTTGGAATGAATATGAAAACATTAATGTTAGGAATGTTAGGAAGATAATGTTAGGAATGTTAGAAAGTTTTGATAGGTGCAAATATAAGAATTTTTGAAATGAATGTTAGGAAATGTTAGGTGCAAATATATGAATGAATATTAAGAAAGGTTAAGAATGTTAGGAAGTTTTGATAGGTGCAAATATATGAATGTAAGAATGAATATAGGGGAATGTTAATGTTAATAATGAATATATGAGGAATGCCAATGTTATGAGTGAATGCGGGAATGGGGGAATGTTAGGAGAGAATGTTTTGATAGGTGCAATGTTAGCCGTGAATGTTTTGATAGGTGCAAATATATGAATGAATGTTAGGTAGTTTTAATAGGTGTAAATATATGAACGAATGTTAAGAAATGTTTGGAATGTTAGGAAGTTTTGATAGGTGCAAATATATGAAAGTTAGTTAATATATGATTGTAGATGTAGTGTTGAGAACTTGAGAATGTTAGGAATGTTAGAAAGTTTTGATAGAAATATTATTTATTACTAAGGTAAAATTAGCAACTTGATTCTGAATTTTAATATTTTTTATACTAAGGTAACATGATCAATTTAATTATTATATTTATTTTATGTTCCTTACAAGAAAAGAAAAGGAGCACTACAAAGTTGCAGTAGTGAGGAAACTACAAATAACATTCTTATATAACCCCCCATGATTTAAAGAAAGGTGATGAAATGAATAATGAAAAAAAAAAGAAAGACTTGTAGAGTTACAGGGAGAATTCAAAAAGTTAAGGCCCTTCATGTTTGATGGAGAATTTGAGGAAGTAATAGAATCTTGGTTCTTAAATATGCTTCATGGTGGAAGGAGGCTAAGACTGTCAGTAGCATATGTAGTAAAGAGTTGAGTTGAATTTTTTTTTTTAAATTATTGAAAAAATGTATATATCAGAACGATATTATGATGAAAAATCTCAATAATTCAATGATTTGAGACTAAGATTGTTAACCATGGAAGAATTTGTAACTGAGTTTGTAAATTTACAATGCTATGTACCATATCTAAGAGTTGAAAAATCTATGGTATATAATTTTATCAGTTGTTTACCCCTAGTGTATAAGGAAAAGATTGTGTTTGAAATTCTTCAACAATGGATGAAGCAATTAGAAAGGCCTAGTTATGCTACCATTTGTTTAAACAAATATCCAAATTGAATAGAAGTTAGAAAAATAAAAATAAAAATGAAAAGATCGATCAACGTAGGAAATGATTTAAACCATCACCTTTTGGAAAAGGAACAAGAGGCCATACTGATAAAAATTACAACAGGTGAGGTTCAACCAATAGAAATGGGGTAAAGAGTATCGAAACTTCCAGTGGAGGATGGAATAGTAACCCGTAAGCACGTTGTAGGAAGCTTCTACTGTGAATGACATGGCCAGGAATATCCCTATAGTTAATGTTTCTTTGGAATATCGACAGGTGGACCATCAATCCACCATGTTGGAAGTAGAAGGTAAAGTTTTGAACATACATGTTTCAATACTTATCGATTTAGGGTCTAGTTTAAGTTACATTGCGCCAAAAGTAGTTGAAAAGTGTAAACTTAGTAAGGAAAAACAAAAAAATGCATGGTTGGTATAGCTGGCAACAAAGGTAAAAATGAAAGTTACGGAGATAGTTAAAGATTTGTTATTAGGTTTTAATTACTTGGATACCTCAGTTAATTTAAATATACTTCCCCTAGGATCCTATGACATTTTGATAGGTATGGATTGGCTAGAATCTCATATATATTTTACCGACTATTTGCATAAAATTTTTAGTAGTGTGGATGAGGAAGATAAGTATCATATAATGAATAAAATTTATATACCTTTATCTACATGATAAATTTCAGCACTACAACGTAAAAAGTGTACTAGGAAAGGGTGTCAACTTTATGGCATCAAAATTAAAGAATTTGACCCCAAAACATAAAAAATGGAATTAGAACAATTTCCTATTTTAAAGCAATTTGAAGTTGTATTTTGTGATAAGATTCAGTATTACCACCCAAACGATATTTAGAATTTAACATAGATCTAATGTCATTTTCAACACTAGTATCATGAGCTCCATATCATATGAGTATCCTAGAATTAACGAAATGAAGAATACAATTACACGAGTTGCTATAGACAAGGGATATATTAAGCCTAGTGTATCTCCTTGAAGAGTACCTGTTTGGTGCATGGGTGTGCTTGTAATATGATAAATTGTAATGTATTATTATTGTTTACTGTTGTACATGGATAACTTATAGTTGATGAATAGATAATTGTAACATCCCTCGCCACCTCAACCCAAAACTCACAGTGTAAGTAAACCTCACTGTAAGTACCGACTCTAAAACTCCGTCAAGTTGTGGATATAATTGATAGGGTTAAAGACTAAAAGCTTTGAACGACTAAAAACGACATTTGGCGACGAATCCACTAGGGGGAAGGGGCATTCAGGAAAGTAGAACCAAGCGACTCGATGGATGATAACTATGTGTCATCAGAGTACTACTGAGTGCTAAAGAGATTGAGAGTTGTGTTTACTCACTAACATGACAGCGCTTTGTATATCATTGGAGTTGATTGAGAAACAATGCTTTACTTGTTGAGAAAACAAGGGGGCATGCAAATTGTCAGAGTACAATAGTTAACTGATTAAAAGACATAAGACATTTTATATTAACCCTTAATATAAAGAAAATGTTAATATAATAAAATATTAAAATAAAGTTAAGAAAAAAAATGCTCTTTAGTAAAGTGAAAAGTGATATCTAATACTTGTGACATTAACCTTGATACGGTCCTAATGCCTTATGTATAGTTAAAAGGGTTAATATAATTCTAGGAAGCATGTTCTAATCTTAAAAAAGGGAACCTTGATTCCTCATTTATACCACATTATGGGAATATACGCTGGAATATTTCAAGGCTAATGTCTCACATGACATTTATTCATTAAATACTATGACCTCCTATATATATATTAAAAAATGATAGCACATTGGGATACATTTATAAGAGAAGCATGTAATATATTGATGCACAACTTTTATTAAAGGAAACACCTTAAGAGGTCATAATCATTGCACTTCATATGATGTGGAGCATCATAGTATGCCATTTATAAAAATGGGACATTATTTGGCATTATTTTATATGTAATGTGATAGTGCATAGGTTGCATGTGAGAGCTTTATCTTATCAAAAGTGGGAATGCCCAAGCGCTATCAAGAATTTAAAAAAATACTTAAGCAATAACAAGATTAGAAGGGTTCATGAAATACAAAGGGAAAACGATCCTTAGCATCAAGACAAAACATATTGATTGGTGCATAAGAATTAAGAGGGAATCTGTTTTGAACAAAAAGGTATATTGTACTAATCCCACATGCATTGGGGAGAGGAAAAACTGGAACGCTACAAATTATTAAAGAAGTGAAAATGCAAGTGAAGGGACATGGCCTTTGGGAAGTTGGAAAAACTTACAGAGAGATCACCAGTGAAGGCTGGGAAAGGAGTCGAATCCCGTTCTGGAGAGGGCATGATCCGTTAGATGTCGCCCTGCAAAAATGGTAGTTGTTTACCTTGCGAGGTAAAACTAGTATTACTTTCTTTTTGACATACATTTTCATGTTTTGAATGCTTTCATTATGTTAGGGGATCTAGACGATTTTTCCTGGTCAAGTCTATGGATGTGGAATCGTGGATTCAGGAAATTCCACTGCTTGTTTTTTTTATTGTTGTGTTATATGCTGAAACACAGGTTGTGAGTTCCAATCTTTGTATGTTGTTATTGCATCCTGTGTGTATGCCTTGCATGTTGCCTTATACAACCCAGATCAGAACTCAAGTGATCCCCAATGTTTCGTTCTGGAATAGTTATGGATCGAATAGATGACGATATCCGACTGTATGTTATTCTTGGCATGCTATCTTTGTATGAGATCGTTGTTCCAGAAATTCCCTCCGGTTTATTATCCTCTCTGCATGTTGTCGCTGCATACTGTTTTATTTTTATTTGTTGAAAATTAAATAACTAAACTGTGTGTCCATCCGGCTTGCTATGTCTTCTTTTTCTTTCGTGTTACTATCTATGAAATCTCTAGTCCATATCTGAGCTTATGCGATCCCCAGCATAATGCTTGGGAGAAATATGGGTCGAGTGATAGAGTATATCCAGGTTGTATTTTTTTCGATGTGATGCCCCTTGCATAAATGTTCCTTTACTGAAGGTGGAGTCGCTGAGTTAGAGTTGTACTTTGTATGCTACTTTATATTATTTTATCAGTTGAATGTGACTTATCCTCGATCCAAAGGCGTCCATGGCATCCTTGGTTGTTTTGAATTCTTTGATCCATATTTTTTCATTACATGGTATTGTATATTAGTTGGAGGAAAATATCGCTAATCTAAAGGCATATCATCCTTTGCTTTTTGTTTTGAATTCACTGATCCATTTTTGTTCATTACATGATATTGTATATCAACTGGAGGTAAAAATCGCTAATCTAGAGGCATATTATCCTTTGCCTTTTGGTTTTTGAATTCACTAATCCAATTTTGTTCATTACATGAAATTGTATATCAGTTGGAGGTGAAATCGCTAATCTAGAGGCATTTATCCTCTGCACATTTTTTTTGATTTCACTGAATCTGGAATTTGCAAATCCATGTACTCGTTGGTGTGATCCATAGTAAAACTCTTTAAAATCATATAGGTCTAAGTAGGTACATTCCTTAGATCATGATGGATATGTTACATCCATTTTGAGATAGTTTGTGCACTGTTTTATATAGAATGGTAACCTTTTAACTGTTAAGACTCTGGAAATTATGTATTTGATAGTTCTGGAACGTAAGCTATACAAGTAATAGCACACAAAGGGGTAGCAAGTTAGCAATATGTTTGATAACTAAATGGTCGAACCTTAGATCATGCTTTAGGAAGGGCTCTAACTTTATACCGTACCTTAGTGGGTTCATCACCCAAGCTCTGGGGTGACTCTAGGTGGAATGACGCATGCCAGATAGAGTCAGTTGGTTGGGTGGAAAGTCGAAGTCAAGCTTTCAGTCGGAATAGTCCTTTAAATGTAGGAAGAAAGTTTTTAAGTGCTAACGGTTAAAAGTTAGTCTTGCATTATTTTATGACATGATTGCGGTTGAAATGTTCCATTTTTTATATTTGGATTATTATATTATGATGTTTTGAGCTTACCCGTTTGAAGCCAAGCTGTCAATGCAGGTAGTATGTTAGCAAGGGAAAATAGAAAATAGTCTATGCATAAGATGAGAGTATGGTGGTTACCATATAGCTTATACACACCCGAGTATGCAAAGGATAGATGTTCATTTGTTTCATTGAATTGTAACTACCTAACCCTATTTGTTGTAATTAGTAGCCACCTGTTGCTTTGATCAGCAGCTGCATCAGCACTTCGTTTTCCTTTCCTATTACTGGTATCCACAAGGATGGCGGATGCTATAAAGGTTTGTCTTTATAGATTATGTAAAGTTGCGATTATGGATTGTATTCATCTTAAATTAAGAACATGTTTATTTTTGTGATTCTATTCCAAGAACAATTATGCGACCAAGATATGGTATCGATCATACCCGTGATGTTCTTACTCATTGTCTAGTTCTAATTACGAAGAACCTCCTAATCTGCTTTGTGTGTGAAATCACTAATGTATGGACATAAATAATGGAACCGTCCTGCAAGGACAAGAGCATCTTATAACTTAGGTAAAAACAAATAAACATACCATTATACATACATACATATATATATATATATATATATATATATATATATATATATATCTTGAATACGTTCCTATGAAACCTGATTGAAAAGAAAATGGCACTTTAGTTGATGAGAACTCTTTATGATTTAAGACAGTTTAGGGTGTTTATTACGTAGCATGCTTACTAGCCTAGGATCACCATCAAAGAAGACAAAGAGATAAGAAGATGTATGTTATATTAATTTCCCTTCAAAATGCTTATGGTTAACAAACAGAATTGACTTAACTGTGTATAACTAAATCTCCTTGATAAAAGTAAAGAGTTACTCACATTCCTTCTAGGATTCTATTCCAGTTCATTTGGGGACATTACATTTTGTGTGTCTTTGATGAGGTTAACTTATTGGTATATTATTTTTATGTTCTCATGGTGAGAAAGTCTTCTTTGAATGAATTGAATCTAAGGAGGATTGTTTAAGGAAGATTGTTTGTTAATCTTTGTAAGATGATAGATAGTCTAAAGAAGGAGAAATGCTAGAGTGTTTACCGAAAGGCGCTTTTGATAATTATTACAAAAATATGGATCTTAGGAATAAATGGAATGAATGTGAGGAAAAATATCGTACCACTTTCGGGTACGTTACAATAACCAACCATTGATGGTAGATAACTAGAAGAACGCGAGCTAAAAAAAAATTGGGTAGACGAAATTTTTTCGAGTCAACGAATTTTTTTTCTTCGTTTGCATTGTAAATAACGGTTCCGTAACGGAAAAACATTGTTCGGCCAAATAATTGTTTGACCGAATAACCTATGAGACCTTAAACCTGCGCAATTTTCAGGTTTCTCCATTTTCGAGAGGTAAAATGGATGCCTTACACTACAAATCGACTGTCGGACTTGATACCATTAGTTTTGTCATTGAATCTACTTTTTTGTAGGTATACATTTTGTTGTGTATAGGTGAGATCCGCTATTTTTATTTATTTTTGTTTCTTAACATGTGTCAAGTTTCGTTTCATCTCTTTAAACATGCGGTGAAATGAAAAATCTATAACTTAAAAAATACACCACCTAAAAAATTGAAACAAATATGGTGCGCTTAATTGGAGTGTCTACTTCAAAAGGGTATTCGCAGATTTTTAATTTTGATAGTCAATTAGGAGAAAAGTGGCGCAACCAAACACATGTTGAAAATCGACAAAGTTTCCCCATTGATCGAATTCAAATAAGTATTATAATTAGTGTATAGATCCGTTGGTTACAAATTTATAGTCATTGCACTAGTATATTGTGTGTAGATTGTCGTAACATATTTTGTTTTTGCAAAACACAAGTTTAACAATGATTTTAGGGGCGCAACCAAACATGTCTATTTTTTAGTCCTTTCATTTTATAAGGAGACAGTGTCAAACATTTTCCGAAACGACATATCAAATCTCAATAAAAAAAATTGAAAAAATTATGAATAGAAAGCTAACATAATTCTCTAAAAGTTTTGTTTTTACTTGAAAGTGAAATTCTAAACGAAAATATCACTTTCGTTTGCCGAAAGTTGAAAAACATGAAAAAATCAAATTTATTTTCTCATAAGACTCCCCAAAATAGACACCCATCTTCATGGATTCACCCACTAATAATAAAATCACAATTTGATTGTGTAACTAAAAATGATGGTGTATGATTTAATTTAAAATGGTATAATGATGGTAGTGACTTAGAATTTACTAATTCTATTCTACAAATTTCACTAGACAATAATTCATAGAAATTATTCATGTAGAGATTGCCTTCCAATCAGGTTAGTGATCATTCAAAAAAATCACTATAAGGAAGTCATAATTTTAAGCCAAAATAGCAATTAAAAGGTGTTACTTGTGTCCTTCAATATGATTAGGTCATTCCTTAATAGTTGGATTTTGTTAAGATTGGATGTTTGAAATTACTTAAGTATATTACTTTAAATACACATGTATATAGTATTTTTTTTTTAATATGTGCTCAAGATATATTTAATATTTACTTAAAAAAAATTTAATTTTTTTTTATATAATATGGTTAAAACATAATAATTTGAATGACATTTGTCACCTTAATGTTATTCATATTGTTAAGTTATGCCAATTTAAAAGAGTATAGTGGTAGAACTAACTTGCAATTTGCTAATTAAAAATGTTTAAAAATTAATCAAATCATAGTTTAATCTAGGATAATTTAAAAGAGTGTAGTAGTAGAACAAATTTACAATTTGCTAATAAAAAATATTAAGAAATTAATGAAATTATAGATTAATCTAAGAGAGTATATAAAGGATCAACCAAAAAATTTACAAAGTCATAGTTTCAAGCCAATGCCTTCCACTCTAGTCATTCAAGCATACACTGGTTTTACACAATGTCCAAGTAAGATATTGAAAATTGAAAAGAAATATATTTAATTTTCAAATCACTTTTCTATTTGATATTAAAAATCAAGATAAAGACAAATTGAGAAGATATTTAAAATAAAATTCCATGAAATTGTATTTCCATCCATGCATGAATTTAATGCAACAATTTACAAATATTAGAAAAAAATGCATAGTATTAAGAAAATTAATGATTCTTGATAACTATTAGAGAGTCAACTATGTCTTCTAATTTGTTTATTATATCTCAGTTCATTTCTCAATTTAATTTCCTTATATTAGTAAAAATGGATGAGTTTACCAAATGGCTATGGTTAGATTTAAGCATGGATTTAGGTAAAGATTGAAAATTTGAAATTGCTAGCATATAGTTTCTAATTTATTTATAATATTTTGTTTTAATATATACTCAACTTATATAGTAATTTCTAGGGGTTTGAATCAGAAGAATCGAAATGGTTCTACCCTTAGTAATCAAGGTTCACTCTTTCAAGATCGAAGGGAGCAGGACCTAGTTTCTTAGGATGAGCATGATAAAGACCTATTGGATCTATCAAGATGGGAATTTCTCCTAATGAAAGGTGGCATTGCGGGCTGACTTAATTGACTGTTGAACTCAGCAACAATAAGAGGAATTTAGGTAACAAAAGTGGGCGTTTCTACTAGTATTTTCCTTAGTTTTGTACAGAGTCATACTCTTTGGCCTTGCCTTACTATTGTCGAACAAGCAATTCTTCCTTAGTTAAAATAACATTTTCCCCTACTGGGTTAGTAGTTTGGAGAAAAGGAAAGATTTCATTCTTCGGGATGCCAGGCAGCCACTCCAGGACTGTGCGGTTTAATAGAATCGATAAACAGAAGACAGACAGCCAGTCCATGACTGAGCTAGAATATTGCAACAAACGCAATAGGCGATATGGAAAGAGGCAGATTTTGGTTTCAAAGAAAGGATACTACCTCGGGTTTAAACAAAAATCTTCAGTTCGATTATCACCTCAAAAGAGAAGCAAGCTGATGAACGATAAACAGAAGACAGGAAACCACTCCATGACTGCGCAGCCATAACTACCATACGGTTCAGCTCGTTATAATTATAAATGTGAGCATTTTTAAGGTGTTGCGTTCAAGCCAGATCTATTCATAACGACAGCCTCATTAAGAAGTGTAGTGTAGAATCGTGGTTATGCAAAAGCAAGTTCCATTCTATAGCAGAATGAAGGGTCTACATGGGTTGGAATCTCAGTTAACCTAAACGGTGATAACAAGAGGAAGCTAAAAGGGGAATATGGAGCAGCGGCATGGATGTAACACACAGGTTCGATTTTAATCAATTGAACATTTCCAAGAAAACATAAATATCTGGATTAATTTTTAATATTCTAATATTAAATTTAAGTATAGTATTTTAGGCTATTGTTTTGGTTTGAAAAAACATGTTTATACATAGCTATGCGAATATTAAATATGAAACATAAAATTAACACTGAAATGAAATGTGTAAATTTTGGTGAATATTATGATTAAAAAACACATTCTATGTAAATGTAGGTAATATTAGTCACTATAATATACCAAAAAACCCATTTTAATTTTGAAAAAAACCTTAAAAATAGCCAATTTGCCCAACCTGAATGTGGAGAGTGGCCAAACCTAGTACTGGAGCCAAGGATGAGCTGGTGAGAACAAGAATACTAAGACAGATAGAAGAGTTAACTTATTCTGGTAGATCTGGATAAGACTGTTCGACAACGGCATGTCCCTATCAATCTACTTGGCCTCGTCCGAACTTGGCTTGTTCATTTTTCTACAAAACAAATGGTAATCACGTTGTGGATTTGCCGTCTAGCAGAATATGTTATGACCATAAATTTTCTACCGAGGAGCATCCATGTGCATACTCACATGTTATGTTAGATGGGCATGGCACATGGAGAGACTACTGAAAAGAGGCTGCAGCAGGGCGATAGCTCTGGCCATTCCCATGATGTGGACAAGTCCTATATATAATAAAACAACAACTTGCTACACTCAACTTGTCAAAAGACACGCATGTCTTAATAACTTTATTAATAAAACTAAATGATGTTTTGAAAAATAATTAATACCTCATAAAACATGATGTTTTCCAGCGACAACAAAAATACACCATATACGTCCTGACTCCTACCACAGTGTTTGCCCGTCAAATTCCAAATTCCAACCCTCTGTGTGGATGTTTATTCTAATTCATTGGCGTTTTTGTTTATATATAAGAATGCAAATGATCAACGCGATTTTAGATACAACGGCATAAAATCTCGAAATGGAGAATTGACGGAAAAGTTATGCCCATGAAACCAAAATCTGGAAATACGAAAAGCAGATGAACAACGGAGCTTGATACCACAAACCAAATAATTTGTAATCAAAATGCACAGAGATGATACAATAAAATGGAAGCATAATCGTCATAGTTTCAAGGGATGGTCCTAATAGGTAAGGGATGGTTCTAATACGTGCTATTTTGATTTTTGGAGATAATATGAACTAGTGGCGCAAGTCAGTAGAGATGGAGGGGCAGGCGAGGGGAAGCCTTGGCCAC
>LPNX010626429.1:93763-114395 GCA_001517045.1 Pseudotsuga menziesii
AAATACATCTATTTAAATAATATATGGGCAAAGAGTAAGTGTCATAAAAACAGATTTGAATCCAGATGCAAAGAATAACATTACTTTCGACTACCTATCAACAATTAATTGATAAAACCAAACACATAATATCAGTCACTAACAAATTAAACAATAACCATAAACTAGAAATATTTTTCAAACAACATACAGTTAAACTTAATTAACAAATGTCATAAAAACAGGTTTGAATCCAGATAGAAAGAACAACAACAGTCTTATCAATACTCAATTGACAAAACCAAACACATAATATTAACTACAAACAAATTAAACAATAAAAAATACATCCATTCAAACAACATAGAATTAAAGTTAATTAGGAAAGAGCAAGTGTCATAAAAATAGATTTGAATGCTGATAGAAAGAATAACAACATTACTCCAAACCACCTTATGAACACTCAATTGACAAAACCAAATACATAATATCAACCACAAACAAATCAAACAATGACTACACTACATTATATAAAACTTGTTACCATGGAGAGTTGACTAGTTGAAATCCATAAAGATATGGAGAATGGATGACAGATTTATTTGATGGTCTGTTAATGGGCAGGTCATACAAAATAAATTAAAGTACATATGATAGAAGAATGAAAAAGAAGCAATATTGATGCGAATCTCAATATATATGCTAGCCACTAAACTGAAACAGCCTGTCAAGTTTGAAGGTTTTGACAATTCTGTAATTAGTTTTGACAAATTTTAAGAGGAAAGTGAATACTATCAAAAGAAAAATCTTGAAAACTGAGGTTTATCATGATCTTCTACATCCACAAGCTCTTCATTTTAGCAATTAAGTACAGTTTCCCTAAACCATGGGTTCAAAGCCTTCTTATTCCTATTTTTAAAAGTGGAGATGCAAATAATCTCTAAATATAGGATCATTATGGGTATCCATCTTGTAGTCTTTCAAGTTATATTGAATTATTCTAGAAAAGCATGTCAAAGTATGGCTAAAAAGCCACATAAAAAGAGCTAAAGGCCAAGCCACATTTAGGATTTATCATTCAATTATAGACCACCTTATAATGCATAAGATCATTACTAATGAGGGTTGCAATAATAAAACCAATCTCTTAATGTGCCACATCATTGACTTTAGGAATCATTTGAAACAATGCCCATAATTAACATTTGGAATAGATTAAATGAACTAATTCATTTCAAATTGATTGTTCTTATGATAAGGTTGCATGAAAATGTTATTGTCAAGTTAAGGAACATTGGGGCTAGTAGAAAGAAATTAATTGTACTAGAGGAGTCAAACAAGATTGCCCCATATCTCCTATAGTTTTTGGTATATACAACCACAAGTTAGAGGGTTGTTTAGAAGGAGCTGGTTGTGTTGGCAAGACTTTAGCTAGTATATATATAAGTCATCATCCTTCTTTTTTATAGTGATTATAGTGTTCTTATGGTGAGGGGTTCCTATGATAGTCACAAACAACTAAAAAGTCTCAAAGATTTTTCTCTAATACTAACATGACTATTAAAAATGAGAAAACATAGTTTATGATAATAAAATCCAAAAAAATCATTAACACTAATTCCATGTATGACAACAACTAAAAAATAAAAACAGTAATTTCATGTATAACAACAACCAAATAGTAAAAAACTTATTATAAACTCAAAAAGAGTAAAAAACTATTAACATCAACATCAATTAATAAAAAGAAACTCCCTTTACCTATAACCACTCATATTAGCTATTGTGAAATTTGAAATTGCATTATTTCTTTAAAAAAACAAGAAAAAACTAGATTACATTATCCACTCGTATTATCTATTGATCTATTGTGAAGTTTGAAGAGTAAAAAACTATTAACATCAACATCAATTAATAAAAAGAAACTCCCTTTACCTATAACCACTCATATTAGCTATTGTGAAATTTGAAATTGCATTATTTCTTTAAAAAAACAAGATTACATTATCCACTCATATTATCTATTGTGAAGTTTGAAATTGCATGATCATGTATTAAGATAATGCTCCCTCTTCCTTCCATCCGGCCAAGCTACCTCGCAGGCTGTAAATACTTCCAAAAGATTGATTACAAATTGAAAATTTATTTGTTCTTGAAAATTTAGAAAATGAAGCTGGACGTGGTTGTTTTGAGCACTACACTACCTGAAGGAGAGCCCTGATATGGACCTCCGAGAGTGCCGCGCCATGGCTGTCAGTACGGTTGTTCATATGAGAAACAAGCACGTCTAACAAATCGGGGGACGCTCGTTGCTCAGCTGTGGACTGGTGTTCTTCGATCATCTTCGTTAACATCACGTCGAATCGCTTTTGCAGTTTCTTCATATTCCGCTGAATGCCTTGCAAGTCCATCCACGCCACCGAAGGTATGAAATCTCCAATGTTGAAGTAACCAGCACTGGTCATAAGCTCCACTACCATGTTCTTGAATTCGTTGGCCTCGTCTCCTTCCCCTTCAAGCACCCTCTTGCTCAGAATTATCTGGCTTATAATGTTGGCGGCGCAGATGTTGAGAAGCTCCGGCACATTCACAGTCTCACCACCATTGGAGTGTTTGAGAATAGAGCGCAGCAAGAAACCGACCTCCGCCTCTCGCACGGGTTGGCAATCGTCCAACGCCTTGCCGCCCAACATGTGAATGTTGCAGAGTTTTCGTAGCATTTTCCACCGCTCTCCGTAGGGCGACCACACCATGTCTTGAGAATCGTAGGCCATGTACTTGGAACCGGCGTTTCCAGGTCTATTGCTGAAATTTGTATCCATTGTTTTCAAAAACGACTTTGCAGCAGCGGGTGACGAAACCACCACCATGGTAGACGTTCCCAATTTTAGATACAAAATAGGACCGTATTTCTTCGACAGATTGTAGAGACTGACATGAGGCATGGCTCCTAGCAATCCGAGGCTCCCCACAATGGGCCATCCCCACGGCCCTGGCGGAAGCTTTCTCTTCTTCGAGCTCCATGAACTCAAAACGTAACGAAATCCCACGTACAGAGCAACGCACGAGATGGCCCATAGTGCGAATTCTGAATCCATATTGAGCGTCGCTGTTCCGTTGTGAACTTGTGCTGCTTATAACTTCCAACTTGGTGCATCTAACTTTCTTCACTGGTGGTCTCAGTCATGTGCTGCACATGAATTCGACCAACCATGCACATGGATTCGACCGACCAGACCATCGGATAAAACAAAAACTGACATTCATATCTTTTATCAATATAAATTAATTGTTTTCATAGATCTTAAGAGAAAACTGACATTGAAACTTTTCATATCAATAAAACCATATCTCTTATCAATATAAATTAACCTTTTTCGTGGTTATTTTAAAATTGACAAAGTGTTCTTTATAAAAAAACAAAAGTACGTGTGCTTCAGCCTTGGATCTTGCTCCGATAATAATTAGAAAAAGTTGTCTGAAAGAGAAATGTCGGGTAGATCTTAAAAAACTGACATTCATTCAAACTTTTCGTATCAATAAAACATATATTTTTACTGCTTATGTTAAAATTAAGGTGTTTAAAAATAAAAATAAAAACATGTCAGGTAGAGTCAATGCATGCAAAATCACCAAGATCTACTTTGCTTCAAACTTCTTCAAACATCCATTCAATGCATCCAAATACTTTATATAAACAACATCATCATTACAGATAGGATTCGGAGGACGAAGCTCATCACTGCTTTCACAAACTTAGAATTTTTGATCCAATCTTATACTATCAGAGGGCAAGTTGCACAGCATACACTTCTTTTACAAACTCATACTCGAAATTACAGATAGAACTTCTGATGCAATCTTATACCGCTGGGGCAAGTTGCAGAGCATACTCTTCGACTCAAACTAAGCTCAGCACATGAGTGACTCTAAAACTCCTCCCTTAAAATGAGGCCCGAAGCCTTTATTTATACAATGCTAGCCAGACACCCCGTGACTCAAAACTAACATTAACAAGTCATAAAGAAAGATTCTGGGGTGATAGTGGGACCGCACTATCATTATCTCATTCCTTCACGGTCCGAAGACATATGGGGACCCAGAATTCATCATGACAGACAAACTGATTTACAGAAAAAACTGACAAAGATTCCCGACCATATACAAAGAGAAGTGTGAAAGACCGGCCCACCATGGCTTTCATAAACAAAAGCAGATTCTCAATCGTATGGATCACGTGCATGACGATAGATGCAGACTTCTTTATCATCGATGTTGACTCCACCGTAGGGACAATCGAATCCAAAGATGTCTTCATCATCATAAAAGTAATCACATGATGGATATGGATCTTTAGGAGGGATGGGGGAATACAAATCAGGATTGAAACATCTTTCCACATCAGAACCGTGGAAAATGGGATTCTCTTCACACAGGAATTCACCGTCAAGAATTGTCTCAACCCGAAGGTCAAGAGGGATTCTGCGTGTATGTAATTTGGCATCAATCCTGTTTCTGTGACGGTCACACTTGATAATCTTTTGTTATGTAAAAATAGTATGCTCCAAACAAGTATACCTTCCTCCTTGGTGGCGTAGCAGGAATTTAAACCATTGGCGGTTCTCATCAGCTACTTCCATATCTGCTTGCAGGTGTAATATGAAGTTGGCTCTTCTGTTTACCCAGTCTACATGTGGACAGAACTTGTCAAGAAATATCTTACTCCATCGAGACCAAGATTTATTCCTGAGATTACCTGGATCTCCACAAATCACAATTGACCTTTCTTCTCGACAGAATTGGAGAACCAAGCTATAGGATGTCCAAGTTAGGTTTCCTTCTCCAATGTCAACATACGAGACAGGCAAGTCATTTTCTTCATTATAGTATATCCAGAGTTATTTGCAGTTCTTTAGTTTTGATTGAGCATTCTCAAAACTTCTAAACACTTATCGTTCCCATCGTTCTAATATCTGAAGCTTTAAAGGGTTGGATGCTATCTGCTTGATCAGAGTGATATCCAAATATTTTTCTGCTTATTTTCTGGATGCAAAATCCAGAAGTTGCTTTCTCTCTTCTTCAGAGATGGACTCATCCCATGGTTTCAGAAATAAACCATTTCTCGGCTGGTACAAGGGTTGAATAGGAGCTTTCCCTTTATCACTGCTAGGTCCAGAGCTTGATGAGCCAAGGGTGTACATGCTTAGAGAGGGAGGTGCAGGATGCAAATTCTCTCTTGTTAGCATATTGGCTAAACAATTCAAATAACCAGGCTTTCATATTATTTCATAATCAAAATTACTCAACCAAATAAACCATTTAAGAATCCTACTATTATTTTCGACCATCAGATTTTCATTCTTGAAGATTCCAGGCATGATCTTTAAGTCAGTTCTAATTACGAACTTAACAGGTTTTAAAAATAAAATAAAATGTTGTACAGTCTTTTTTACTGCCAAAATTTCTTTATGGATTGATGGATAGTTCAACTCAGCTGCTTTAAATGAACCAGATCCATAGCCACACACATTCTCATTGCCTCCAATGATTTCAATCAACACACCACCCCTTATGGATGAAGAGGCGTCTGCTTCAATGACTAACTGGCCGATGCCTTGAGGCAAAGATAAGGCTGGGAGATTCTTGACTTTGGTTTTTATTGTCTGCACCGCCAAAGTCATCTTCTCAGACCATTTAGGTGGATTCTTCTTCAGTCTTTGTTGCAGGACATGAATGTCACTCGCTTGTCCTCTGTAAAATGGCCTTATGTAATTTAGGCTCCCTAGGAACCTTTGCAACTACACTTTCTCTAGAATCTAATCAGGGAAGTGGCTGAACACACTGAGGACATGTTTCTACAGGATTACCTGTCCCTTCTATATATTAAATCCAAGGAAATCTATTTCAGTTTTCCCTATTTCCATTTTACTTTGCGACAGGGCTAAACCATGCTTATAGACCAGATCATAAAATAGCTGCAAATGTTTAAGATGATCTTGTAGATTTTTTGAGCATATCAGAACATCATCTATAAACACCAACGCCCACTTCTTATCTCTAAAGATGTATTCCATTCTCTTTTGGAATTCTAATGGGGCATTATTTATTCCAAATGGCAAGACTTTCCACTGATATTGTCCACGTGGGACAACAAATGCAATTTTATAGCGATCCTTTGTCTCAATGCCTATCTGGTAGAAACCAGACTTTAGATCGAACTTGTTAAATATAGTGCACCCAGCAATTCTCTGCAACAAAATTGCCTTATCTGGAAAAAGATATCTTACCTTCTGAAGAATAGCATTCAAGGGATTATTATTGACAACTAACCTAGGTTTTCCCCTTTTGATCTTTGAGTGCCTGTTTACCACAAAAGCATGGCATGCCCAAGGACTATTGGATGGCTCAATCAGACCTTTCTCAAGTAGATCTTTAATCTCCTTTGTACAAAATTCCCTTTCTGAAGGAGACATTAGCCTTGCTGAAGCTTTCATTGGCTTGATCTTCTCAAGTGGATCAAATGGTAGGTTTACAAAGTATTTCTCCCCTTTCCAAAAGGCATTAGGACTTTCAAAACAATAGTCTTTGATTAGCTTAGCAGAAATTTCAGCAAGAGATTTTTCCTTATGCATTTCTACATAGGCGATAGAGCGCTCCATTTTATATAGTTCGGATACTTTAGGTTTTGAATCAGGTCCTGGAAATATCATCTTGCACTTGCTATTAGCTTCAAAGGATAGGGGACAAGATATTAGCTGGTCATTCACAGTGCAGATGAATAACATTTTCTTTTTATCTACAGTAAAAGGGCTGACCCTGAGAAGAAACTTAGAACCAAGGATACAGTCTTCTTTGATACTATCTAGTATGTACAAAGACAAAAATTCAGGGATATTAGTTATTTGTACAGGGAAATATTGTACTTTACCAGTTAAAGAGACTAGAGTGCCTTCTATTGATGAGCCATGATCAGCAGAATTTTCCCAATAGAATAGAGGAGTGGCTGGTCCTCTGGCAAAATTTAACTAACATTCAAAAATTTATCATACAACTTAAAGAATAAGACTTAAACTCAGGAGGACAGAAGGTTAGAATTATAAACAATTTAGGACCTTGGAATAATCCTAAATTTGGTTCAGGTAAAGATGGGGAAGAGAATTTTCTCTGACTTGGGACTTGCATAGCTTCCTCAAGGTGTTTGCTGAGTTCTTCATCTAAAGATTGATCTGTTTCAGTTACCAATATAAGTAACACATCTTTTAAATGCTCAATCTCTGAAACTATCTTTCTTAGTTGTTGTTGCTTTTCCTTATCTCTTCTATAACTCTGTCTTGATTCATGCTTATCTGGGTAATTCCTGTAAATATCTACAGGATTGTATAGTGTAAGAGCCTCAAAAGGAGGATCCACTTTCTCTTTTCCTTTGGTAGATTTCTCAAGAAGACTTAAGAGTCTCTTTTTCTCTTGTTTGAGGTCTCTTCTCAATATATATTCAAAAGCAAGGACAGAGGATAATTGCGGATCGACATCTGCCAATTGTTTTTCTATAGAAGTCTTTTTGTTGAAAGAGAGCATGTACAAAGAAAAGTCAAAGTTGAGTGGCTCACACCCCCCTAAATTTGCATCCATGTCTGAATCAGAGCTAGAATCAGATTCAAAGGGAGGATCAAATTTTGTAAGAGCAATATCTGAGTCTGAAGCAGAGTCAGAATATTCATCATCAGATTCATCAGGTAAATAAATGATCTCTCCAGAAGGCGGAGGTGCATCTGCAGAACAAACACAAAGATCCCACCAATGTGGATCTAACTTGGAACGTAAGGCTGTAAGCCTTGGTTTACTTTTCCTTTCAGGACATTTTCTAGCCTAGTGGCCTTTCTTACCACAAATAAAGCATGCATCTTTGTCCTTCTTTTCAGTTCTTCAATTGAAATAGCGCTTAGGCTGAGATCTTCTAAATCTAGAAGGATATCTTCTTTCAAACTTATTATAACCATGTTTGTTATATTTTTAGGGCTTGTCAGGATGATATCGAGGGATACTAGAATAGAATCCTTTTTTTCTTTTTCTTGCATTTACAGGTTTCATGTAAATGACCTCGATTATCGGCACCACATCCCCAATCTGGCATTCGGGCTACCTCTTTACAGAAGGATGCAGAGTACATCCCTTGGTGTCTTTTGAAATATTTACTGACTCGGCGTTCAAGACAATGTTCTTCCCAAGTCTCAAGAATATAGGCATGCAATTGTGCTAAAGACATACCATGAAGAGTAATGTGCTTATCTTTTAAGAATTGTTCAACTGCATCTGGGACATGACCTGGAAATATTCTTAGGTAATTCTTCAAGTATGTTGGTTCGCCAGACTTACTAAAAGAAACTAACAGGTTTTGCATATAACAAAAATATTCTTCACTTTTGCTCAGATCACATAATCTAGAAAACATAAAAAGTGAAGCCAAATGATCATAATCTTCCTTATCATCAGGGCCATAAAATTATTTACTGAGGCCATGAAGAATTTGCTGATCAGCATCGTCAGCAGATAGTATCTCATTTTGGGCTTCTTGTGGGAGCCATCTCCACCACTCGTATGCTAGGCCTGAGAGGCCTGCAACTAATAGTGTGCCCAAACTCTGACCAGTGAGATTACTATCCTGATGTCTTTTGTACAGAACCCATTGTCCTAGAATTTCAATCGCATTTTTTATGTCAGCATGAGTCTGACACTGGATATTCAAGATTGGTTGCTCTAGCATTTGGGACAATAATTTGTTCATGCTATTGATTCCAAATTGGAACCTATGGGAAGGTGTTATGGATGGACTTACATCTAGCATGTGGACATCAAAATCTAGTTGAGGATGAGGAGGACCTGTGACGGAGGATTGAACTTCTTCTTGATGTCTTAGAGACATCATGGAAAGATATCTAGGGTTAAGTACTGGGGGGATTTCTTAAATTCCACAACCCAATCTGTTATTTCTTTGAATTCTTCCTCCGTTTGTCCGAAATCAAATTCTGGATGATTATCAACCTCAGAAACACTGAACTGACCAAAAGAAAGACTCTTATTATGATAGGAATTTCTTTGATGTCTTTTTGTGGCTAGAGCAAAGACATGTTCATTGACAGTATGAGATTTCTTCTTTATTTTGGTATCAAAGCCAGAACTATCTATGAGTGCATGTTATTTTGATTATATTTGCAATCTGTAGTAAATCTGTTTCTGTATTTTACTTGCAATCTTTTGAACTAGTCCTGTAAGAGGTGGAAATGACCTTTGAGTTTATTGTAGGGCGTGGGGGATCCGAAGTTAGTGAGGTCACAGCCATAGGTTTAGGCTCTGTAAATCCTCTTTTGTCGAGCTAGAATCCCTGATTCACATGGACCCTGCAATGGATGCAGTTCCGCTCGAACATCTAGATTGTGAGTCTAACAATGATACAAAAGTATCTTTAGCAGAACACAAATCTTCATTTTGTAATGAATCATCTACTTTCGAATCTTCAATTATCCACATCCAAGACTTAAATCCTTCTGCAAACTGGCAGCTGGGTGAATCCGCGGACCTGGGTAACACTTTTTGGCAAGTGCATTTTGGCAAAAAGGAAAAAATGCACCTCGGTCGAGGGTTTAACAAGCCCTCGACCGAGGTTTTAATATCTCGACCGAGGTTTTATCAAGCCCTCGACGGAGGTTCTTTTAAGCCCTCGATCGAGGTATTTACTAACCCTCGGTCAAGCTATTAAAACCTCGACCGAGGGTTAATAAATACCTCGGTCGAGGTATGCACCTCGGTCGAGGTATTTACCTCGACCGAGGTTCCTGTATTGAAAAAATTATAAATAGAGGCCGCGGGCCCCCGCCGTTTGTTTCACAAAATGACACCGTGACGTGAAAGCTTGACCGAGATACAAAGTGAGAGCGACCCTAAAGCAACCCAAGCACCCCGAAGCAACCCAACCTCGTCACGATGGCGTCGGACCCAAGAGGTAACACTTAAAATAATTGTTTTTCAGTTTAAATAATTGTTTTTCAATTGAAATGGAATTTAATTTTTTTTTTTAATAAATTTATAAAATTTATTTTAAAATATAGTAAATGTATGTTTTTATTATTTTCATGTTTAAAATGTGTACCGGCAAGCAGAAATGCTGCCGGATTTTTGAAAATTTGTAGTTAAATTGAATTTTTTTGTTAATTTGTTATATATATATAAATTATGTCAATCGGTAGCGTTTATGCTACCGGTTTAATTTTGAAATGTGTCCCGGGCAAGCCGAAATGCTGCCCGATTTTTTTCAATCCTCTGTGAATTCATGGAGGATTGAAAAAAATCCATAAAACACCAACTAAACAAACCTATATGAACCATAGAGACAAATCACAACCAAGAACCACAATATAGTTCCCTAGATCAATGATCTTCTCAATCAACTCAAGAACCACAATATAGTTCCCCTAGATCAATGATCTTCTCAATCAATTCAGGTATAGAGAAGGTACCTTTGAGTGGTTGAAAATGCTTTTAAACTTAAATAATTCCCAAAAATGTTCATACGGATGATGGATGATAATGTATGCCCATTCACAACTTCCTTTGTGGTCATATATCTAGATGATGTCCTCATCTTTAGTAAAACCTAGAAGGAACTTATAAAGTGCATTATTAAGGTTTCAACACCCTTCAACAACATAAGTCATATATCGATATAAATAATTATTCATTCAGCATTCAAAGAATTCAATATTTAGGATACATACCATAAATGATCATGTTGTGCATGTGGATCCAACAAAGATCCATGTCATTTATGATTACCCAACCCTAGTGACACTAAGGGACTTTTGCAAATTCTTGGGCCTTTCCAACTTTGGCCATAGGTTTGAATTTAGGTTCTTTCACATCACTTCCCCCCTAAGCAAGGTGATCAAGGATAGATCCAAAGATAATTCTCTTTATCCAAGGTGTAGTGGAAAGCATTCAAGGATTTCGAATGTCACCTATGCTTATCACCAATCTTCATGTCACCAAACAAACAACAATCAATTAAGTTGAAGTTAGATGCCTAATATTATGTTGTAGGTGCAATCCTCACATAGCATGATGGACATCTAGTGGACTAGAGAAATAATAAACTCTTTGACACAATCCATAAGTACCCTTCCTATGCCAATGAAATGTATTATGTTAGTCCCACATGTCGCTAGTAGAAGCTTTATATTCTTGGAAGGAAAATGATCATCCACAACCACCATCCACAAGCCCTTGCAATTCATTCAAACACCAGGTAAGTTGAACTAGAGAAATGTAGTATGAGTGGATAAATAATTAGAGAAATGTAGTATGAGTGGATAAATAATCGGATTGTACTCCCAATGAAGTTCATCCTGGGATTCCAAGAGCTAAAGGTATTCATTTTGCAATTGTATATCTTTTATGACATTGAAGTTCAGTTCATAGTAGACATGAGTAAAAGAGAGATCGACAATGTGATCAGCAATTTCCTACATATAGTGTCAGTGGTGTAAGTGAAAAATGTATATTTTGTTCACTGTTCTTCCATTTAATTATAAGCATCGATTCACCCAATAACCAGCAACCAGCAATTATACAGATACAATAACTAGTAAGTTGAGATTCTTTTCAATAACCAGTAAGCTGAGATTCGAGTAAGATGAGATTCTTTTCAATAACCAGCAATTATACAGATACAGGATTATCCATTTCTTAATGTTGGAAACTTTAAAAAAGCCAAAGGGATGTCTAAAAGTTAGCCCAGACAGGTCATCATCAACACTGGTTTTGACAAAGGGTTTAATCTTCAAGTTTGATTCTTTGAAAGTAAGCTCCACGATGGCTTTATTGAGTTGGCCCAAATGTAGTCAATCCTCAAACAATCAGGTAAGATCATGTGCCAGCAATATGAGGTTTATTGTTCATGAATGTTAAAAAAATGAACACCCATATTTCACACAACTCTATAATAAACAATACTATCATATAACAGTGTAAAAATTTCCCCACATGATTTACTTGGAACCATACCTAAGAAAGTTTCATAGCACGATGTATTGTTAATGTTGCATATCTAAAATTATTAACATACATGGAGAAGGTCAACTGTATAGTGAAATGTGACCTAAAACTCATAACTATTTGTTATCAACAGTACATACCTTTAACAGAAGCAATTCTTAAGCCACTGAAAAATAAATGTGTACATACCAAACTGAGAATCTGAAAACTCGTGGATTCCTCCTCCTGACTGCAATGAACATGAAAAGCAAATGAGTTTATTTTAGTCAAAATCATGTTACCATTCTATTCACCTCAAGACAACTAGAAATTCAAATCCAACATTATTAGTTCCATGCTCATAATGGTTACTGAAGCAAATTTTATATACATGTAAACGAGGATTCAGTTCTAAAAAAAATACTTTCCAGAGTCTATGCTATAAAGATGCTCAATAGTTGCAGCCCCAATATAGTTTACACACTTTGCAAGTCTCCATGCACCCTGCTCTAATTGCTTCACAGTTTCAGGTGGAGCAACTTTAATTGGACCCTCTTCTATGATCTGCAAATAAAAAAGAACTGACATCCTTAACAAAAATTGCATACCCAGTGCTTAGTAGTAATGCTGAAACAATGTGCAGTGATAAGGGTAACAGGCTTCCTTATTCTATGGCTGTAGTGATAAGGGTAACAGGCTTACTAAGTCCAAATTGTAACTACCTAAGTAGGAAAACTCTTTTTTTTCTTTTTTTTGATGTTCATGATGCCCAACCACCAGGTAACCCTTGGAAGCTCAAGGTAGGTATTCCTTGTAAAATCCTCATCCTCTGTGGCAAGTTTTGGCTATAGAATATTTCGTCAATACTTGCAAGTTGCAACCTTTTCACTACCTCAAAGCCCAAGCGAGAGTTCTTATGATGTAATATTCAAAAGCAACAATCATAGCGCTCTTACTTTTACACAATTAAACTACCCCTCCTATGACATGAAAAATAATTTAGAGGTTGGAAAAGTATAACACTTTTGAGATGCACTCAAATAAGCATTCACAGCATTCTTGTTGAAGAAGGTGAATTCCAAACTGATCTACTAGTAGAATAAGGGGAAGCAACAAGGAACCCAAGTCCTATCTTTCATCCATATCCAACTTCCCACTGTACATGAAGTGCACCATAGCTAAAAATGCTTCAGGGGAATCATCCCTCAAGTAGACTTCTAAGACATTGCTTTCACTCATCCCATTTGTAAACATCTGCCAAGTAATACAACTTACTTTCTTAGTCCCATTTAATAACCTCTGAATAAAAGGGAAATTTTAGTCTAACAAGTATCACAGGTACAGTACATGTATACAGTTTAATATCCAAACTGGATATGAAAATAAATTATTTGCAAACATATATATCATTCAAAAACGATGATAGATTTAAATGCAAACCCATAGGTTCCAGAACATAAAGCACTAGGATAACAAAAGCAAAATGTCAATGTATACTTCCCAAGTTTTTCCATTTATGATAGATCCTTGTCATGTCCTTCTTTTTCCATTCTTGCAAGTCAAATATATTCATTCCATATGCCCACGTACAGGAATTTGGGTCAAAGTCCCTCACAATAAGAGGTTTTCAGAAATTCAAAGAAATTCAGAGGATTTGGAAAATGAGTTGCCCTTCCCTAACCACATCACATGACCAAGGTCTGCTACCCAGACAGTATAAAGAGTGAAGAGATTTTCCCCTCAAACATTTTGTATCCCAATATATCTAGAGTTAAAATGATCTAGAATCACAAATAACATGACCTTATTAGAGATTAGAATACAGATACCCACTTGCAGATTGCCCATTTGAAAGGAATCCTTGTAACATTTGCATGAAGAGCTTCTTGAACATCAACCCTGTTTAAATATCCATTTGCATATACTTTAATACATGGGTCATATCCACCGTAAAAGAATCTCATTGTTCTCCTTGAGACCTGCAAGTACTTTTCAAGAAAATTATAAAGTAAAAGGATAAATTAAGCTTCCTTTACTTTTCAAGAAAACCAATACTTTTCAATAAAACCAAACAAACATAATTTTCATCTCTTTCAACTTAACGCTCCATTATTCACTGCATTAAAGTTGGTCCTCGAGAATCATCAAATGCCATGTACAATAACAACATGATTAGGTAATGTACAGTAGATATCAACAGTAAACAATCATAACCAATATTTGAATCAAGCATATACTCAGATTTTTCAGATTTGATCTTGTCACCGAAGGGACAAGTCAATATAGACAAACAATTTATGTACCTTGCGAGAGATCCATAGAAGGTTAAAGTATAAGCATACGGACAACATACTGACCCAGAATTCTTAGTCAACAAGCACATTCATACCCAATACAGTCAATCTGTCAACATAGTCATGATGGGTAAGGATGCAGTCACATACTACAGAGACACACAAGCATACTTTGCATAGTCATGCTTGAAAAAACACAGTCCACTGGGGAATACCCCACAGTCCACACAAGAAAACAGGCTCATGGTCACTTCATGGTCATGCTAGGGAAGGACGTGGGAAGGACCCATAGTCCACCCGAGAAAAATGATCATGGTCATGCTGGAGAAGGACACATAGTCCACCAAGAAAATAGATCACAGTCATACTGGTGAAGCACCCACAGTCCACCAAGAAACAGATCACTTTCACGCTGGTGAATGACCCAAATTCCACCCAATAAAATAGATCATAGTCATGCTGGAGAAGGACCTCTCAAGGTATCACTAAGGAATAGGTTTTTCGGCCTTGTTGAAGGACCCACAGTCCACCAAGAAAGTGCAAAGAAACAAATCACGGTCACGCTGATGAAGGAGCCACATTCCACCAAGAAATAGACTCACGGTTACACTATGGAAGAACCCACAGTCCACCCAAGAAACAGGCCACAGTCACACTGGGGGAGGACCCAAAATCCAACAGATTCATGGTCACGCTGGTGCAAAGTGACCACATGGAAGGTGTAACAAGGAAATCCCAGTCACGGGGATGGTGCAACAAGATATCACATGGAGCATAAACAAATATCATGCAAAGATCACGCAGAGGGAGAGAGTTCAGTAACACTCCTTAAGGTAAAGTATCAAAACATTAATAAACGTCACCTATGGAAAAATTAAGATAAAGGATCATGAGGTGATCATGAGTCAACCCAGGTGGCCACAACAAAACAAACAACAAACCCAAAAGGTCAAGGTGAACCATATAAGGTGGACATGCAACTCCTTTATAGGACCAACAAGACCAATAATATGTTCTCTCTCTCAAGGTACATTGTTTTATATATTTTTGTCATCATTGTATACGATTCATTGGTTATAGAAAGTAGAACCAATCATACCCACTCCATACCACAACAGGTGCACAACAATGAGTTTTATAACAAGAGATTTCCACACCATAGCCATCTTTCAAATCAACAACAATCACAATTTCCTAATGATTTAATATGCACTCCACACAAACATGACGAAATTAAAGAACATGATATGCCATTTAAGAAAAAATTTAGAAAACACATTTCAAGAAAAACACATTAAGTAATATTCCATTTAAGTATTGAAGTAGCAATATGGGCATGGGCATCAAAATTTGACAAACAAAAACTAGTTTCATCCTTTTGAAAGTAATATTAAACATAATTGTTGAACTAGCGAACAGTTCAGCAACCCTCAAGAACCATGCTTCAAGAACACATAGAGAAATATTTGACAATCGATAACTTCACATAGAGTTATCCCAACCGTTCGGCATCTGAACCATTCAACGCACCTGAAGATAAGATAAATTAAAATGAGTATAAAATGAGTATGAAATTTATACAAACGAATCAACAATAATACAAAAAATACTACTTCATAAATAAGTTATAAGATAGTAGTACAAAAGATAAGATAAATTAGAATGGCTTGAAAACTTCACCCTATTTAAATTTTTAATGAAATCCTCAAAAATTCTGTGGTCACTTTCTTCTAACTTGTATGTGTCATTCTTGATATTGTATGATAGGTTTGTCGTTGCTATAACAGATTCAAGTTGTATGAATAGATGATCTGTTGAATCATACTTGTACATGCGTTGTCCCTTTATTCTATTGTACCAACAACATTGAAGCTCAACACCTTTAGGCCTATCCAAAAGATCAATGTCATTATGGTAATCAAACACCATATTACCATCCTTCTTTCTTATTCTTTGAAATATTCCAATGTACCAAGTCCCAAAAGAAACGCCGTGCTTTGTACTTTGAGATACACCTTTTCTTGTAGTACGTTCAGCTAAAGCTGTAGACTCACTCTCAAACAACACCGCACAATATGATCCAATTCCAAAACCAATTGCAACACCCTTTTTGGGGGCCCTCTCATCTCTCCTGAAGTATACTCCATTCCTCACCTTAGTCAATCTATCTTTCGATAATGTCGGGTTTCCATTCAATTGACTAACCAAACAAGATTTGTACATGTCCTTTCCATCGAGCTCCACCACTGGTTTGGTAGATATGTTTACATTTTCATCAACGGAATCTAAAATTCCATCCAACTCGTGCCTCCACTCACTTTCCATCATTTGCAATTCACTATCATTGAGTACCATAAAAGACGAAGATTGGAATATGGATGTCGAATGACCCGATGGAGAATTATCAACTACTTCATCCACATCTTCAAATGTTGAAACATTGTGATCCTCTATCCATGGTTTAAACCACTAAGAATATTCTGTGTGTCTTTTTGGTTGCATGCCAAGACCTTGTAAAAATCCTTGTGCATCCTCCAATCCTATCTTGAGAGCTTATATAATTTTATTATTGGTGTAAATTGAATCATATTGTGACAAGACATCACCTTCCTCTACTGTTTGTTGATGCAATTTGTTCCAAATACTCATTTGTTTCTTATGAGATTTATTGAAACGAAGCCCTTTGGGATTCGATTCTTCTTCAGTAGCTCTATTAAGGGTTCCAATAGCATGAAGTAAGTCAGCAAAATCATATGCCCTATCTACTCCAACCATGCCACCGACTTTGCTAAAGAAGTTCTCACATACATCTGAACTAGTCAGGTGCAATGCACATGGTAAGTTAGAGTATTGATCACGAAATAATCTCATCAACAAAACCGCAAAGTGGCAAGAAATTTTTACATCTTGATATGCCTCTCTACTAATGAAATTAATGTTCACATTAGTATTTTCCTGTTCTCTGACCCAACATAGCCATAAGGTGAAGAAATGATGGACTCTTGAATAATTTCGCACTCTTTCCCAAAGAGTTAAACTAGGAAACAAAAAAATTTCAATATAGTCAGCAACGATTGCTAGATAGGTCTCTGTACTCGATGTCCTCTCTGTCCTGCCACCTGTACATCTCATTTCCTTCAAGCACCTATGGACATGCCTTGAAGTAATGCATTGTGCTGAACCCCATTTTTTGCGATCAATCCTCTCTATATCCTCAATTTTAAGCTTGTGGTCATCCACTTTAAAATTGTTATAAACCATTCTTACATGGTTAAAACTAATCAACTCTTTTCCAACATTCATATCTCGTCAACCACTAAACAAAGGATTCACTAGCCTTTTGCCATTGTGGATGTAATCCTGGTCATGAAGTCCTGTTACTTTAAATCCATCATTAAACCCAGTTAGTCTCCACCCTTCCCAAGGAATTTGATATCTCATGCCTGCCATTGAGTAATAATCCTTCAACATAAGCATTCTTCTCCTACTATCCCCATCTGAGGAATGACCAATAATAGGTCCTAAAAAATATTCCACGTGTTTCTTCCATAGGTCTTCTACCTTTTCCCATTGTCGATGGACAAGATTTGCATCAAACTTGTTGCATGTTGGGTGAACAACCACAACCAAATGAGGAAGCTTCTCATGTAAAGGGTTCGCAATAATAACACGTGCATAATGGCCAATCACAAAGTTCTTGAAGGCATATATAATAATCTCATAGCCTGCATCGCCCTCACCAACTGTCACCAAGAAATGTGATTGGAACTTATGTTCTTCTTTCATACCACAAAAACCCACCAATGTATCACTTTTTGCTACCCACCTTACATATTTTTTCATAATAGTTTCATCTTCAGCAAGGCATACAGGAATTGGGCCCTCTATACCATGTTTGGCTTTATAGGAAGCATAAACTTTTCCGATTGTCTCAAAAATGTACTCTTTCTCCCCTTGGATATATGTCAATGATTTTCTAACTTTCCTTAAAGTCGTAGATATCGAAGGGCCATCCAGATTCAATCTAATAAAGCTATGTAATCTAGGACCTCCCCATAACTTAATAATCTCATAAATGGATTGAGTGGATGCACTATACCTTCTACCCGACTTTGAATGAACTAGGTTGTGAAATATATCTTGAACAAATTCCCAAACTGCATCTTTACCTTGTAATTTTCCTTGCTTATGAGCCCCACACACATCCTTGCAAAACCTGAACACATCCTTCCTTCCTACAGATTCGAACAACTTTTCCCATAGAGACCTTGTTCTTATAGATAGTGTAGCAACCTTTGTCCTCTCCCACGAAATATATCGCATTGTTAACCTATGTGTAGCATTTGCTTCTCTTGCAACAATTTTGAGTTCAGTTTGAGTCAAATGGTCCAACCTTCTCCCTTTCCCTGTATCTCTCCCATGTCTTTTCATGTTGCTCCTTGATTCGCGATATAATCGCATTCGAAAGTCATCACAATTAGGTATAATCTTACAAAAATTGCATTTCAATGAATCAAAAGGTATTCCTGTTTCAGAAACCCTCTTGCATTGAATATGTCTGTATGTACCATTAATACTGCATTCAATACCATGATAATTTAGTGTTCTCCTAGTATGTTTCTCTATGGCCCACATTTTTCCACCACGTTGGTCATCCATTAGAACCTTTGTGTCCAATCTCTCCCCTCTTCTCTCAAGATAGGGATCCCAATACCCCCAACATAATAATATTGAGGGAGCTATTTGTCCTAGAACAAGACCATAAAAAACACATTGGTTAATGATCTACTAACTGTTACTAATAAGTAATAATAAATAGAGTAATGTGCATATTCAAATTCAAATTAAATTAAAACTTGGGTAATTTCCACACCTGAAGTAGAAGGATGTGGACGTGTAGAAGCCCCATGTGATGGTGATGGTAGTGATGGGATCAAGAACTTAGACAAACTTTGTTGGGAATTTTCATTGGTAGGCTTCTTTGGTCTCCCAACTGTTCCACTCCTCAACACAACTGTATCATGTGAAGCCTCAACTGTAGTATTAGTAGTGTGCTTCTTTGATTTCATGTGTTCATTTAAAGAACTGACAATATTACCACTTGCCGGCACCAAATAGAACCATCTATTGCATCGTGTACATTCCACTCTTACTTTTTTCTTGTCCTCGTAGTTTGCAAGTGTTGCTTCCACCACCTTGAACAAATTAGGCTCTTGCGTTTGGTTGAAATCATGTAGAAGTTTGATTGCTTGATCAATCTCAAGTTGATCTCTAGCCACTATTGTCTGCTTTTATTTGTTACCTGAAGGAATTTCACACATTTCATTAATTTCCAACATTGAAATTTGATGTTGATGGGACCCTGTTTTCATATGATTGTTTTTGAAGTTACGAATTGTTCGCGCTGCCAAGGATACTTCCCCCATTCCATAATCAATGCCACAGATTTCACAACGGATCTTTATACCAGGTTTTCCATTTTCTAAATATACCTTTAGCGTTAGCTTCTCCTTGACAAACTCTTCCATTAATTTGTTCACTTTATGTTGCCAAGATGCCAATACATTAGGATCAACCACAACTTGATCCACTGACTCGGACACATTACCAACTCTTGGTTGTTTATGCATAGGTTCCTCCACATTCCCTTCAATGTTTTCAGAGATTGGCGTTCCCTCCATTACATTTGATTCCAATGTATCAGCAACCACTGTGCATACTTTCCTATTAATGCCTACATATGTTGTTGTAGGTTTCCTTTTTTCCTCTTGCAATGCATTTAAAGGACATCTAGTTGAGCCAATAATAAATTCAAAAGTATATTGAACGACTTCATCATTCAGAATTTTAGAATGGATATCAGCATATGTACAGCCTTTTTGACACTGGACTGTGCGAACGGGACAATTCTCTTCACCAATAAAAATTCTGAAGTCCACAACATCACTTGGATCCATCTGCATTTACATCCATGTGTACCTTTTAGTTGGGTAAGAAATGAATAAAATTATAACATTTTTTTCAAAATTTTGGATATAATAAGGCTACGAAATGAGGTGAGTGCATCCATAAATAAATGAAAAACAAAAATTAATTCAAATTTACATATGCATATTAGTTCATTAATAAAACAAAGAGCTAGGAAGCAAAGTATGCACTTTCAATTCAAATATCTAAAAAGGATGAAGAAATCTTACTATCGAGATGAAACACCTTGAAGCAAAATGTATTGTCAGTGGCTTATTCAAATAGCCCTCCCCAAACTGAAGAGTCAGCTTCAACGTACCTGCAAAAGATCAAAAGGTGATCAAAACAAGAGATGAAAAAACATAGAG
>LPNX010626440.1:0-11489 GCA_001517045.1 Pseudotsuga menziesii
AAGTTTCAATAGAAATGTTATGGTTGATATTATTACACTTAAAATATATATAGAAAAACAAAACCATTATATGTATGTATATATATGCTCAGTCTAGGCATCTATACTCACACAGTCTTGACATTTATGATTTAATCTGATGTATTTTTGTGTCACATTTGAGGTTAAAAAATATCTGTATTTGGTTTTTGTTTGAACATATTAAGTTATAATGTAATTCAAATTGAACTTAATGGTGAATTTTATCATGTTTCTTGCTATAGCAAACTTTTTTCAAAATTCGTTGTTCCTGAATTCAGAGATGAACGAAGTTAAACAAACACGGTTATTACCAGTCAGTATTTGTATTTGTTTTTGAATGGTACTTATTTAGCATGGTTATTTCTGAAGTTAACCCTTTCTGTTAAGCATCAAAGAAAGCTGTCTTTAATTTGCTTGCAATGGGTGGGGAATAAATTGGTATCTTAGACTTTAGTGCACACCTCTCTGTATCATTGAATTGATTGTTTGGCAGGTATCATATTACTGAGGGAGTTAACCTTCCCTTTCGGGTTCTTCCAAGTATTAAGGAACTTGGCAAGACACGCATGGAAGTAAATGTAAAGGTCTGTATGGTTTCCTTTATTGAATATATTCAATACTGATTGGACTACTACTGCAGCTTAACCTATCACTCATTGTCAACTTACAGGTGAAGAGTGTTTTTGGAGCCAAGATGTTTGCATTGGGAGTAGTAGTGAAGGTGCCAGTTCCAAAGCAAACGGCAAAAACAAATTTCCAGGGCCAACTAAAATGCCAGAATGAACAGGGCCAACTAAAATGCCTTATAAGAACTGTATGTCTAGAAGAAGGATAGAAAACCTCTGGCCAGTCTTATAGTTATTTTTCAAATGTTTGTGTAACTTGCTACCATTCCTAAATTTGGATGCAAGTAGCCTTGAACCGGAGTGTAAGCTCTTGAAGTCATTGAATTTGAGACATAAAATTTCACAGATAGTTTCTGAGATGATAGAATGGTGCCATTCACTATCTAATCCAGTTGTGAGTGCAATTTTTCAAACAATGAATGATGCATCCTATATCCAGACTCCGGAGAATGTGCAACCTCATGCAATTTTATATAATGGCTAAAGTAGTATCCTTTACAAACAGATTTAGGCATTTGTTTGTATGACACATTCTATATATTTATCCTTGCCAAGGAAATATACCAATTAGTGGGATTTTTGGAAGTGATCATAAGAATGATGCCATTAATGGCAGAATAAATTTTATAAAGAGTTTAATAGTGTTCAATAATGATCAATTACCCTGTTTCGAGAATAAATTAATAATCCAGGGAGATGGTAAAGAGTAGAATAGTATAAGGTGGCTGGGTACTTGGTGAATAAATATATGAAGGTTTGCAGTTGTTGTCATATTTTTAAGGAATACATTAATTTTAGAGAACAGTACAAAAGATCTCTAATTTTCCTGGAACAAGCTTAATATAGTGCTTATAATGATTGTGTTTTTGTGCTTGAATGTGTGCTTGTCCGGTTTTATAGACAAAGGCTTTGCATTCATTGGATTATATCAAATTCAATTCCAATTCCAATTCAAACACAGAATTATTGCCTAAGATTTTTGGCTTCATGAAATAAATTAGCACAAAGTGTGTTGTGGATGCATTGCATCCTCAGTCCTATGATATTGTGGGCAAGTTTATACTGAAACAGAGCTGCCCTTTATACTGGAATCCAGTGGTCTGATCGGAGGTTACTGCACTGCACATGCTTTATATTTTTTTTTTTAAAACAGTCACAAGCGTCACTTAAGCGACGGTTCCCCTGCTGTCGTTTTTCCGACGGTTAGCCTTAAAATCCGTCGCTCTTTCGACGGTTATGTTGTTTTCCGTCGCTTTTCCGATGCTTCTCGCTGTCGCTTTTGCGACGGTTATCCGTCCCTCCGTCGTTTAAGCGACGCCTGTGGCTCTAATAGTTTTTAAAAATTTATGTCATTGTCGCTTAATAAGTGTCGGATAACCGACGAGTTAAATTCAAGCGACGGTTAATTAAGTGTCGCTTAAGCGACGGTTGCTTAAGTGTCGCTTAACCGATGACAGGTTTCCGACACTTCAAAAAAAACCAAAGTGTCGTACATGCGACAGGGAAGTGTCGAAAATCCGACATGACGGCCGTCGAATTTTTGGTCAAAATGTAGTAGTGTACGCCTATGAAACCGTCCATGTCCATCAACCTGGTTGTAAAACATTTAAACCGTTGGTTAGTTATGGGACAGAAACTCGTGTCTTCAACGTTAACCCATGTGTATTGCTAGTACGCCACTGGGGATGAGGCATTATACTTTGAATGTTAAACCCTAAGTGTGACGATTTTATGAAATCCGTACGAGGAAACCAATTATTATGTTCTGCTCATAAATTATATGATTCTTTGGACTTTAATCAATCAGTGAGCTTATAAGGTTGAAGTGTTTTTCTATCTATTAGAATAGTTTATCGAATAAAATTTGGATGAAGTTATCAATAATTCTTAGCTATAATGGTTTGAGGATGGAAAAATGGGATTAGGTTTTATTATGGAAAGCAGCATTAGATGATGTGTTTTAATTATAGATAGGATTAATGTTTTTTTTTAAATCAGTGTTTATAACACAATATAAAATAGAAATAATTATATATTGGATTACTGCATTTTTATGGCACAATATAAGATAGAAAATGAAAATGTTGAGGACACTACACTTATAATAATAATATAGGAATAGAATTAGACATGGAGCAGTTTGCAACCTCGAGGATGTTGCATAAATTGAAGGTGTGATATATCATTGAAAGTGAGATATGTGCCTAAAGAGAAACATGTAATTGGTATGACAAAGGAAAAGGAAGATGACTAGTAGAGAATTTCTCCTAGATGAACATGTACATGGCTATGATATTAATATTGTGATGCTATATTTGGGCTCACATTAGAGAAAATTTCAACTCAAAATGGGCCTCCTAAGGAAAATAATAAAATAATAGTTAAAATAATAAAACAATATTTATTAATTTTGGAGGAAGAAAAGAAAAAACTACTTTTTTTTGTATTTTTGACATATCTCCCTGTGTTTTTACTCAAATTTCTATCGGGAGAGCTCGTTGGACATGGAATTAAATTTCGCATCTAACAATTACCCACTCAGCATACTTTGGAAAGACCCTAATACCCCAAAAACAAGAAATACAAAAAATGTGATGATGAACGAGCTCTCCAATCGAAATTTGAGTAAAAAGAAAGGGAGATATGTCGAAAATACGAACAAAAAAAGTAGTTTATGATACCTATCCCCAAATTTATATTTAAAAGGTGTTTAAGACCTATACGTCATTTCAAATTTAAAGCAATTTCATTGGCTAACACATGATGAAATGGAATTTGAATGAGTTAAAAGGCCCATGTTGAGTTGAAATTTCCTATAATGAATGTCTACATTCTGTCAAATAATTCATGGGAAGGAATGGGCTCTCCAATGATCATCTACCCTTCCATTCAGTTGAGGATAGTAAATCAATGTTGTATCTGCCCCATTGGCTAACGAAAATGTTGAAGTTGATTTGGGAGGTGTCAAAACCACTACATAATTTGAAGTAATGGAGATGATGGAAAATATGAATTGGTACTTAGCATTGCTTGGAATCAAATGGGCTTATGAAAACTATGAAATAAATGATTTGAAGAACAGAACAATGAATTTTGAGGTTGATGGAATGAAAGTAACATGACCACTTGATCCCCACCAAGATCCATGATATATAAAGCCTATCTAAGAAAAAATGGAACACAATCTCATGGATAACATATATTCTCCAACATCAAGAAAATGAGATGATTGTATAAAGCCAAGGACAAAGGGTTCAGTAAGCTGGAGGAGAATTCATTCCTTCGATAGTGATTTTTAGGAAGCTTGGGAAAACTGGTAAAAAGGGAGAAATGAACTCTCATCCAGACATTGCTTAATGGTAAAATTAGTTCATTGGATTCGAATAGAAGCGCATCATTCATCGAGGTATGAAAAAACAAATAGCCTAGATCAGTTCCTTAGATAGATGGATATCACATTCATGTTCTACATAATGCACTCAGAGGCACTCCCACAAGATTGTGGGTCATACATAAAGATGGCATACCAAATTGGGACACCACTTAGGTGACACCGAAAATAAAATTCAAGTCATTCATGCATGCCAATATGGTAAAATAATAATTCATAGGAGATACCAATCCATATGAGCACATCGACCTGTATGACCACAAGTGGGAATCAAAGGAATTATAACCACAATTTTGGGTTCATCGGTTTTTCATGATCTTGGTCCTATCTCAAAGATTGGTACTTACATGAAGAAACAAGATGACTGATTGCATGGTGGAAGATGATGCGCACAAAATTTTGTCAATATTTTTCTTTTTCAACAACCAGTGACATGGTGATGGAAGAATTGTCAGTGATCACCAACAATTTGCGAAAGATGGGATATTAGTATTTCTTTCCTATGCATCAATAATTGGAAAACCTCTCAGTCATGGATATCAAAGGAATATCAGCTCTCTTTTGTGCAAACATAGACAAGGAGAACTCTGATTCATATGAGCTCGAGCATTTGTACCACATAACTTTCAAGGAATTAGAAGGATCCTAATAAATAAGTCAAAGAAAGCCTAAGGAGACAAAATAAATCTATGCACAACCTTTGAAGTTGCAAAAATTCAACATCAGTACTAACGAAAAACCAAAGATGGAAGCCATCAAGGATTACTGGAACGAGCAAATGGTGTCTGAGGCCACATCACTCTTGAAAGAACATGATGATCCATTTCCAAAAATATTTACAGAACTTAAAGGGATTCATGGATATTTGGGTGAAATGAAGATTGTGTTGAAACCAAACTCTAAGCCTGATAAGAATTGATGGTATAGATTAAATCCCTCAGTGAAGCAAAAGGTGAAAAAGGAGATTGATTTAATGTTAAGCACATGTTTGATTTTTCTAGTAGACGAATCAAATCGGATGAGTCTGAACATCATCCAAAGAAAGAAACATATAGAATAAATTAGGGTATGTGTCAATTAGCATAGCCTAAAATGTGAATGCATCCATGTCTTAAACAATAGAGGTATTATATACATCAAGTGCCATGATTTATATGACATGTATATTGGCCCATGCATATGAAATATCACTTATAATTTATAGTATTTCTATCCATGCACTTTCTGCACTTTCCTCTTAAGAATACATATATGCATGAATCTTGGCTAGTTAAGGTATACTCATGGAATGAATGTGTGTAGGACTTGAAACATGTTGTTTTTTCCTCTAGATGAAATATTGGAGTTTGTGACTATCAATGGAAAACTTGGTAATACTTCCATGAATGTATGCAATCCAATGAGCTTATTGAAATAATAAGTCGTGGATGTTATAAGTTGATTTCATAACGAAGTTGCTTTATTGTTCAATGTTGTTTTTCTCTTAGCCTTAGCTCTTTGCACCTTCAAATATTTCTTCAAATTCCCAATATCTATGCCCATGTTCATGAGATTAAGATCCACTAAAAGAATATTTATGCTCCTTGATTGCATTCTCTAAGCATATTTTTTGTCATAGGTATCCTCTTGCTAGAAGGGATGATGCAAGTTCCTACTTTTACTTAATGATATGCAATGAATACAATTTATTTATTTTCAAGAAATAATTCTTCTAATTTCACTTTCATGACAGCACCAAAATGTAAGACTCTTTGAATTATTGGTCAATCCCATTACATTATGAATTAGAATTATGATTGGCCTCTTTAGTTCAAGGACTATGATTCCATACGTTTGGTATAAGTATGGACCTCATCCATCTTGACTTAATAATGAAATTAGGAATATTATTTATAAGAACATAATCACGGAGACATGGGCCTTCCTATCCATACTTTCATAGTATAAGGGAATACATGCAAAATCCTTGAAGCATCCTCGAAGGCTTGGGATTTCATGTGTACTAATCAACTTCTTAGATTGGATTGAATCCAAAAATGGATTAGAAACCAAAAATTTCCTTTTTGTAACAATATCCATAGTGCTTGTGGTAAGGATAAACATATAACATCCCAATTTTTTATGGGGGTCTACAAAGTTTATTTACCAAGCTTCTTGTATTTCCTATAGTTGGTTTAACCAGGTAGGTTGGGTTTCCCAAGCTTGCTTGATCGGAATGGGTTGAGTTTCCCTCATGCGCTTGAGCCCATATCGCTACTTGCAACAAAGGAAGAATTGAAAATACTTAGCATTGACTTGTGATTAACACGCTTGTATTGGCTTGAGGTGTTATAAAAACATATTCCATATTGGTCCTTGCATTAGTAGAAACAAAAGGGGGAGGTATACTGGCTTGATGCTATTGGGGGATCTAGATGTTTTAAGGTCTTGAAAAAATCATGTATTGTCTACAATATGATCCAATGATATGCACATCATCCTACTTTGTTTGATCATGTTTCTAGTCCTATCCACCTCTTTTGTCCTCCCTTGATCATTTTCCAATGTATGTTGCAGCTTTATTTGTTCCTTTTTCTTCCTTGCCCCTTGTTTTTTGTGAGTCTTTTTCTTGCCTTTCTTTCTCTCTTTGGATTCTACCCTCATTTTTTAGCTACTAGAATCCTTGTTGCCTTCTTCTCCTTTTCCAATTACTTCTTATTATGTTTTAAATATTGCATCTCGTTTTTCTTTTGTTTAGTCTCAACCAATAGTTTGATGTAATCTTCTAAAGTAAGTAGGTATACCAACTCCTGCTTAATCAAATATAGTATGTTGTTCTTGTCATTTTTGGATCTCACACTCTCTCCCTTCTAAATCTTAGGAATTGATTAAGTACCTTTGTGGTACCTCGTTCAATGCGAGGATCATCTTAGAGGAGTGATTCATCCACATTATCTTCTTTAGCTTGAACTTCATTGTTTGCACTATGTTCTTTTAAATCCCGTTCTTCCACATAATAATGGACAAATTGGTTGTTGACGATAGATGGAAGCAAAAGGAATGTTAAGGATTTCACCATTGGCATTGGTGACATATGTTAAACCATATTCATTAGTGTTTCCTCTTACCCCTTAGGTCATGGTAGTTGGGTTGGCATTGTTGGTTTCTTAGTGTCGTTTCCTCTTTCTTTGCCACCATCGACCACATCCATATTGGTAGTCCCATTGTGATTTTGCTCAACAAAATATGTAGGTCTTTTATATGATCCAACAACTTCATTGTTCTTCACAACGGGTTCATGAACATGCTATGGAGAACCTGTATGTTTTTTATTTGATACTACAACCTCATCATTATTGATGACTAGTTCATGGTCATATTGAGTAGCAATGAAATATTCATCATTGTCACCCAATGGCTAGCAATGTCCATAAGAGAGGGATAAGACATTGTTTTCAACATCTACATCTTCATTGTCATGTACATCAAAGTCTTGGATACATACAGTATCATGGAGAAGAGCATCAAGATTAAATGGACAGATTTCAGTCCGCCTAAATCTAACCTTGATATTTGAGAGTTTGAGAGCCCTTTTAAAAGACGTACCCAAAAGTTCTATTAATTCAAGCCTCTTGACCTCCCTCATTGGGTTCTTTTCCATCCATGCCACTCTCTCAGGATTAAATAAATACTTTAAATTCCCAAACACACTAACATCAAGAAGTTTCAACTTGTAAGTAGTATGGGAGGAAAGGTCAACAAGTCAATGCCCAACCTGTGTGCATCCTCAATGGTTTGTACAACTATGTGGATACCATGGCCATCAAAAATCAACAAATGTATATTTTTATGTGAGACAAGACTAGGTATAGATATTGTAAAGTGACAAATCCAATTCAAAAAAAATTCTTTATTCATCCATGCATGCGTATGTGCAACCATTAATGCTCCTATTTCATAGTTTTGGATATATTTTTTCAACTATATCTATCCCTCGAATAGATAAAACCAATGATTGATGCATTGATTGAATTTACACAACACATAATGGTTATATACTCCTAACTATTGGGAAAAAAAACCACACATTCTTGCTCCCTCTCTCGAAAACTACCTGCGTGCTATGATTCCTCCTTGCTTGTAAACCTCTTCCATCACAATTCCATACATGGTCTAGATTGTAGCCATGTTTCTCGTACATAGTAGATATTGTGTCATAGAACTTGAACACAACTGCAAGACATAGATTTATATCCATGTCTCTATCAAGGCCCTCTTTTGTTCACAACACAAGTTTTGGATTCCTTTTTATACCCCTAACCACCATGATTTCCTGGGGAATTCATATTTGAATGGATTTGGCCTACCTTGATAGATTTGAACAATAGTGGATTTTAGTTGTATCAACACCATCCCATGGCCCATTCCAATCATATCGTTACACCAAACAACCACTTCTTCCTCCTCTTCTGTAATTATCATTGTCATAGGCCCTTTCCTCTTTGTATGAGTGAAACCATTTATCCAATAATGCATTGCTGTGGGTGCAATCCCATGCTTTTTGGAAGTTTCTATGATATAATATCCACTGAATTATACATCATTATTTACATTCATCATATCCTCTTTAGTCCATCCTCTAAGGGCATTGGTATTATTGGTTGCACTTGCACTTTGCACTGAGGTTGGCTATGGAGCTCTTTGGGTACATAGGGTACTCTCAAAAGACCGAACACCTTGAGCAACTGCTTCACACGAATAGATCACATATCAACACATCGATTTTTGTCACGTGGTTAAAACCCTCGAGAGGAAAACAGTCCATGGCCCCAGCCAAATAGCTACTTAGAGCAATTTATTATGCAAAAGAAAGAAAGTTACATGAGATTCTCATAATCGATCAACTAGCCAAGGATCCTCTATGCTCTTTAAATAGAGATCATAGACCAATCGGGTGTTAAGCCACGGATCAATGCTAGGTATGATCTAAGAGAAGCTGAACCGTTGGATCACTCTATGTCTAGAACATATCGTGACCGTCGGATTATAATATTTACAAATTCATACTAATGCATACTAAAGAAACACACTTTTAGCTAATGGATATATTACACAAGTTGATCTTAACTAACTCCTAAGTGTCTAAATATCCTAACATCCCCCCTTAAGAACAACTTGGGATAGGATTGAAGGATTTACAAAAGTGACACTATTAGGATAAGGGAGGCATTAGATCCTATCCCCCCTTAAGGACACATTCCTAAACTCCTAACATAGACCGAAGTTTAGAAAACATCACTTCTGTAAGAGAGTTGGTGAAGATGTCTGCAACTTGATCATCTGTAGGGTAATAGAGCACTTAAATAGCACTATCATGAACAATATTTATGATGAAGTGCATGTGTAGCTCAATGTGTTTGTTGCGCTGATGTAGAACTGGATCTTTGGAAATCTTGATGGCACTTTGATTGTCGCACCAAAGTGGAGTAGGCTACTGCTGCTCGAATCCAAACTCTGAAAGGATCTGTCAAAGCCATAAAGCTTCATGAATGGCATTAATGATGACTCGATATTTTTCTTTTGCTGAAGAAAGAGCAAGAGCTTGTTGTTTCTTACAAGCCCAAGTGATAGGTCTAGATCCCAGATTGAAAACATAACTTGCAGTAGACTTTCAATCATCACGATCGTCAACCCAATTTGAATTAGTGAAACCAACCAATATAAGTTTCCCCCCTGTACTATAATGAATCCCAAACTAAATTGTACCTCGAATATATCGAAGTATTCTTTTGCGCCTGCTTTCTAATGACTTTCATGAGGATTTTGCATATAACGGGCAACACAACCAACGGCAAAGGAAAGGTCAGGATGGGAATGAGTCAAGTATAAAATACTACCAACAAGCTGACGATACAAGGTGGCATCCACTTCAGGGGAAGTATAAGTGATAGAAAGTTTGAATCCAGACTGGAAGGGAGAAGGGGCTGGTTTACAATCTTCCATGTGGAAGCAACGAAGAAGGTCACAAGCATACTTAGACAAGGAAAGAAAGATTCCTTCTTTGGTTTGCAATACTTGGAGACCAAGAAAATAATGCAAATGTCCTAAGTCTGACATTTCAAAATTTTCCTTAAGACTGGATTTCACATGGGTTATAAGGTTAGGGTCACTACCAGTAAGGATAAGATCATCAACATAAAGAGCAAGTATGATGAGATGGTTTCCTACTTTCTTGGTATAGACATTGGGGTCAGAATGGCATCTAGAAAAACTAGCTTCAAGGAGAAAGCTATCCATTTTGGCATACCAAGTTGTAGGAGCTTGCTTGAGGCCATATAAGGATTTCTTAAGGAGACAGACAAGGCTAGAGTTATCCTGAACATATTCATGAGGTTGTTCCATGTAAATTTCCTCCTGTAAATCACCATGTAAAAAGGCAGACTTGACATCCATTTGATGGACTTCCCAGTTATGTAAGGCTGCAAGGAAAAGAACAAGGCAGATGGAATTCATTTTTGTGACAGGAGCAAAGGTTTCATTGTAGTCAATCCCTTCAACTTAGGAAAAACCTTTGGCAACTAAACTTTCCTAAAGTCTTTCAACACTTCCATCTGATGCATACTTAGTTCTGTAAACCCATTTACATCTAACAAGTTTTCTTCATTTTGGAAGAGCAACAAGATCCCAAGTATCATTCACCATTAAGGAACGATATTCTTCATCCATAGCTGCATCCCAATCTGGATTTCTTGAAGCTTCTACAAAATTTTATGGATCATGATTCTCGAAAACTTGAGCCAAAAGAGAAGAGGCTCACTAAAACTGAGAACGTGTTCGACGTTGATCTCTAAGATTACTGGCAAGATCACCAGCTGCTTCACATGTTGAACGGACCCATCGAAGAAGCATTGGTGTTGGTGCAATTGGAGGAATATGAGCAGGCGGAGGTGGATTTTCATCCTCACTGTCATCGTCGGAAAATGAATTTGGAAACCTGTCAAGAAATTTGGAAGAAGAATAAGAAGGCACAATTACCGAATTAGGCTCGCAGGCCAAAGATGGCACACCCTCCAAGTTAGGCTCGTAGGACAAGAGATTGTCATCAAATTTAACATCTCTTCTAATGATTATATCATGAGAATGTGGCTGGAGAAGTCTATAACCTTTTACATCTTCTGAATATCCAACAAATATGCACTTTTCACTTTTAGGCTGCAATGCTTTTCATTTTTCATCCGGAATGTGAGCCCATGCTTCACAACCAAACACATAAAAGTGACTTACATCTTGTTTAATTTTACACCATGCTTCTTCCGGTTTTATACCTTGTAAAACTTTAGTGGGTGTGCAATTAACTATGTAATTTGCACATCCGCGAGATGTAGAACAGTTGGTGGCGGGGTATGGTTAAGACGCCCCCTAAGCTGGAAGGTCACCGGTTCTAATCCCGTCGGATACCTAAAATCCAACCA
>LPNX010626440.1:11668-34325 GCA_001517045.1 Pseudotsuga menziesii
CCGTTCAACTACACCATTTTGTTGTGGTGTATATGGAACAGTGTGATATTGTTGGATTCCTTGTTCAATGCAGAAAGTAGTAAACTTGTTGTTAACATATTCTCCTCCATTGTCAGATCTTAACTTAATAATTTGATGACCATATTGTTTTTCAACAAGGGCCTGGTAGGCCACGAACATGTTAAATACTTCGCTCTTAATTTTTAGGAAGTAAACCCAAGTGCATCTGGAGTAGTCATCAATGAAAGTTAAGAAATATTTGAAACTAGAAAAGGAAGCAGATGGAAGAGAACCACACAAGTCACTATGCACAAGCTCCAAGGGAACCAAGGCTTGCCAAGAGGCACGTTTGTCAAAACTGTCCCGATGATGTTTTTCGAGTACACAACCGAAACAAACACCATCCTTACAAGATATCATCGGAATACTAGCTACCATATTGTCTTTACATAGTTGTTGCAATGAGCGATAATTTAAGTGACCAAATCGCTCATGACAAAGTTTGCTCAAGTTATCACTATGAGAAACAAAAACTGAAGGAAAAGATGATGACCCAAAGTTGTTAAATTTGTACAACTTGGTAATATCATCAACAGTTCCAGTAGCAAGGACATTTTGAGGATTTTAAAAATCCTTGATTACAACTTGGTGAGGTGTAAACGTGACAGTTTTACCTTCACCCGAATGAGTAATTTGATAGACTGATAACAAATTGCAGGAAATTTTTGGAACACATAGTACATCACTGAAATGACCATTGTCTACTAGAACTATTCCAGATCCTACAACACTTAGAGATCTATCATCACCAACAAATATTTGTTTGGTGTTACATTCATGCATAGTAGAAAAGATGGCTTGATCCTTAGCCATATGATAAGATGCTCCAGAATCAATGAGCCATTCATTTGAAGTAGAAGAAGAAGATGCAGTATAAGAGTAACAAGAAGCACAAAGTGCATGTCCATGAGAGGTAGATTCTGAAGACGAATCTAGGCTGTTGTGGTGCTTCTTCATTGTTGCTTCCAAGGCTGCCATCTTCTTGAAACACTTAGATTCAGCATGATTATCTTTCCCACAAAAATTGCAATGACGCTCAGTCTTCTTTCCTTTTGGTTTGGATCCTTTGTCATTTTTTAAAGAAGGAGCTGACTGAGAGGGTTTGGGACCCTTGTTGTTTGGCTTATTATTGCAAAAATTCTATTTCTTGGGAGGCTTGGACTTTTCTTTCTGTTGGGACAATAAGGCTTTCCCAGATATATCTGCATTGTTAATTATTCCAAGATGAATGAGCTTATCTTGATCTCTAATTAAGGAATCACAAAAGGATTCAAGACTAGGCTCTTAATAGTTAGTTGCAGTCAAGGATTCTTTCATGGAGTAGAATGCAGATACAAAAATAGAATATGCAGGTCCAAGTTTGGAAAGAAAATGATAAATACATTGTTTGTCTTCTTTCTTAATCTTGCATTCTGCACATAAGAGTCTAAGAGTTTTATACTTAGATAAATAGTCTTGAATGCATGAAAAATCATTTGGATTCAAGGAAATCAACTCATTCTCAAGTTGATGACCTCGAATTTCATTGTGTTTACTAAACATAAATTCCAACTTTTCCCAAGCTATATCAGGTTCATCAATTCCAGATATGTGGAATCGCAAATCAATAGAGATTGACATCCCAATCAATCCACGAGCTTCATCACATCTATTTTCCCATTTAATTTTCTTATCATCATCAGTGGGTTCTATCTTTTTTCCCTGAGGTTATCCTGAAAAGTCCCCTACTTCGCAGAACATCCTCCATATGAGATTTCCATGAGAAATAGTTAGAACTTGTAAGTATAATATCACAAGGGGCAGCCATACTGTAAAATAATGACTGAAAGAACAAAAACTAACTATCTGGATGCAAAGAGCTCGAAAAAATATGTGATTTTAAAAAAACCGGCACTGAAAACTGATTCTGGATGATGAAGTTATGCTTGATCAAAGAAAATGTTGAAGATGTCCCTAATAGTGACATGGCAGATATTAACTTGGCCAACAAAAAAATAACCTCCATTTTCCCAAGATCAACTTTTGACAATCACTTTACAATAAATTTGTTTTTAAGTGAATCACTTTTGTAGAATAAGTGATGTTCACTTCTACAATAATGTTACTTTTAAATAGTGCGGCAATAAATTAAAAGACTTAAGTGACTCACTTTTTATTTTATTGTATTTATGTGAGATGCACTTTTATAATAAAGTAACTTGAAAATAAAAATTGCATGCACTAAAAAGTAGCTTAATAAGACTTAAACTCAAGACATATTAAAGAATAAAGAAACTTTGGACCTAGTGAGCTAAGTTTGAAAGAAGAAGGGGATTTTTTTCTTTTTCTTTTACTCTTCTCTCTCGTTCATCGTGCTTGCCTTTTTTTCCTTCAGATTTTGCCAAAATGGGTGTTTCTGGAACAAACAGAAATAGTTTTCGATGAAATGAAAACTATTTTCCAATGGAAACTCCACTCCGGATGCAATGGAACAGCTCCCACAGGCTAAAAATGCAAGAAAAATCAAGAACCATAAACCCTTTCAAAGTTTTGGCAACACCGGTTCCAGATCTTGATCAAAACCGAAAGTGGCTCTTCATAAACGCTCTGATACCATGTTCAGGTACACGGGGTACTCCCAAAATACCAAACAACTTGAGCAACCACTTCAAACAAACAGATCACAGATCAACACACCGATGTTTGTCATGTGGTTAAAAACCTCGAGAGGGAAACAGTCCATGGCCCCAGCCAAATAACTACTTGGATCAATTTATTATGTAAGAGAAAAAAATTTACATGAGCTTCTCATAATCGATCAACTAACTAAGGACCCTCTATGCTCTTTAAATAGAGATCATAGACCAATCGAGTGTTAAGCCACGGATCATTGGTAGGTATGATCTAAGAGAAGTTGAACCGCCGGATTACTCTATGTCTAGAACATATCGTGATTGTTGGATTAGAATATTTATAAATGCATGCTAATGCATACTAAAGAAACACACTTTTACCTAATGGATATATTACACAATTTGATCTTAACTAACTCCTAAGTGTCTAAATATCCTAACAGGAATAACACCATCACCCATTGTTTCATCATGCTTGTCATCATCCCCAACAAGATTTCTATTAGCAATAGTGTGGGGTAGGTATTCATCTGAGGAAGTGCATTGTTGTTGTGTACCCTTGGAAACTTGCCTCCTTGACCTTCTTGTATAAGCAGTGTGATTGAATCTTGACATTACTGCAAAAACCATGAGAGTATTGGCACAATCATGTACACATGCATGATCTATTTCAATGTCATTACAACATTTGTTAAGTGTTCTTGTATCTACATTATCTACATGAAGATAATCGATGCAATCTAGGTTTCTCTTTGTGCACAAAGTAAATTCTACAACCCTTCTTGCATGATCATAGTGTTATGGTATGTTCATTAATTGCATAAAGCTATTGCGATCTAAGTTTATGTTTGAGCACAAATAAAATTTTGTAGCCCTACTTGTATGATGTGAATTGATATTTGCAAGTGGTATGAAATTACAAGTGTTGTGAACTTACAATCAAAATCAATATTGAGGGTTTTATATGGTTATATATGTGAATAATGTGATTACGTGCAGTTTTCTTATCAATTCATAATCAAAGAATAAATTTGTCAATGTAGGTTGCATGTGATTGCATATAAACCTTAACATATCCTTGTATATACTCTAACAAGAATTGAGTAGAAAACACTTTTAACATCAATTGAAAGTAATGTAAATTATTTATACTGTCAATGCCTGATCTCAAAAACACACTGATGGACTGCTTGTTGATAGTGATTAAATCAGCTCGACAATATGTTCTGTGTTGACAATGTTGCTAATGAGTATTAAATTATGGAATGCAAATATGGTAGACTATGGGATGTCTATTGCATTTTATAGATTTTTGCTATTAGACTTGATTGGAGACTAGCATTGGCATGGATCATAGTCTTGACTTTGTGAATAAGTTTGTAGGATTGATTTCAGTCTAATCTAATGGTTAAGAGACAATATTATACTATCCTTGTGCTTCTAATCAATTTAATGCTTGATTTAAATAAGATAATGGGTTGGGTGTCATTTATTGCATTCGAGGGTTGAGTAGTTGAATGTTCTTGTGGGAGAATCTGACCTCCAAGACACTGTAACTTGTATAGGTGCGCATGTATGTTGTGCAGGTGTGGATGTGTGCTAGGATGGGTTGGGATGCTAGGTGTGTCCATTCATTGAGTTTGGATATGTCCCTGTAGATTGGATTACATAGGTTCTTGTAATGTTTGATAATATATTCGTGCACATCTCCACTTGAGAAAATAACTCCCTCGACAAGGACAAGATGATTTGATAGGTAGATGTGTCAATTATCTATAGTTGTATTTAAAAATAAAATTTTGTTGGATTATGATATTTTATTTAATTAAGTCAATGCTGCCATTTACTAGTGATTATATGGTTTTGTATTGGGTGGTTCATCGGATGGATTCTATGACCATTATTGGTCCCCAATTCCCTCCCACTATAAATGTCTAAATACTTACACCGACACTTCAACAACCACTGATGGACATTTTATTAAAAATATATATATATTTTAATTACTTAAAATAATTTTTTTTTAAATTAAGTTTTAAACTACTTAAATTATTATTATTATTATTATTATTATTTAAATTTGATTAAAAATAAAATAAATAAAAATATAAGAAGTTGTCTTGAAATTAGACCATTTGGATCACAAGCTAATTTTTTACCACAATCTGTCATTTTGGAAAAACCCTTTGAGGCACCTAAAAGTCTAGAACTTAATAGGTGTAACCTAGATTTTGAATGAAAAAATCCTGCCCAAAAAATCCACGAGTGACTAGTTAAAGAAATTAGTTATTTATTATACAACCATTATTATAGTCAATTTCGTCTTTTAGTTTAATTTTGATTTGATTCTTTGAAGATTTAATCATGTTCATATACTTATAATTAATTGAATATTTCAAATAAAAATAATATTTCATTACTATGTTCAAGTTACAAAGTCACCGTTTACATGGTCAATTAAGAAAAAATGAATAAAAACATTTAAAAATCAATGTTATGGTCATATTTCTTGTTTTAGTTTGAGAATTTTGATCTTATTTTTCTGCAAAGAAATAGTTATCTTTCCACTTAAAAGGATTTAATCATGTTTAAATACTTATAATTAATTGAATATCTATATATTTATAATTAATTGAATATATAATTATATCTATAGGTGTTTACATATTATCTCATATTACTGGCATTCTTGAGCTGATCAAGAAGATTAACCAAGTGTAACAAGTGTACAATCAAGATTTATTTATGTTTATATTAATTAATTTAATGTTTATTTAGTAATTAGTTTTATGTTTACTTTTTGTTTGACAACCAATCATCTCTACAAAACTAAATGGCTAGTTGTGCCCATTGATGGGATTTGAGCCGTGAACTGCTAGTCATAGGCCAATTTACAATTTACTAGTCAAATACGGCTACATTTCAAGGAAACCATGAAAATTTGACTTAAAATACAAAAATCGTTTCAGGTATTGTAACAGGCAATTTTGACAAATATCTGTCATTTGAAATTATAATTTACAGGTTAAATAGGGCTAACATTTCAGGCAAATCTTGAAAATTTGACTTGGAATACAAAAATATTTTCAATATTGTAACTGGCAATTTTGATAAGTATTAGTCATTTCAAATTCCAACCTTGATTGTACCTACCTATAGACGTTCACAAACCACTTTACTTGTGGCTGTCCTAATAATTAATTAAAAAAACAATTAAAAACATTTACATACCCAAAATATGAAAATGTTGTTTTATCCTCCACCCAACTTATATGTATAAATTGATGCTTTGGTTATTCATTTTATGGCACGTTTGTCCAAGAGATTCTGAAGCTTTGGCCAAGAGAATTTATGGTAAGGGCTATCACTGCAATACCTTGTGCATCTGAAGGATGAAGAAGACATGCAGGATGAGGACGAAGGCTACCTGCTTATTTGAGCGTACGGAGGCAGTCCCATCCCAACTGGATGAGACACAAATTGATAAGGCTGTCAAGAAACGGCGCGGTAATGAATCAACGGAATGCCTGATGGATCGCCTTCCCGAAGAACTTCTGCTGCATGACATTCTGTCTCGCCTATCTATCACTGAGCTCTTGAAAGCTCGGCGAACCTGTGTCAGTTGGCACCACATGATTTCGTCGTGCAACATCTTTCAGCAACTGTATGACGAGAGAAATCAGAAATCGTGGATTGGTCTCAGCAACGATCACCAGGGATTTTTCTTCTTCAATAACAACTCTAACAAGTGGTACTTTTTCCTGTCTAGGTATGAGGCGGATCAGACTAAATCTTGCCTTCTTCAGGGAGCTGTGGACGGTATTTTGCTTTTCGTAGGCAATGACGGAGAAATGTTGGCTGTTAATGCCTTAACGAGACGCTTCCGACAGCTGCCCGACACGAAGATCAGCACGCGCCTTAGCCTGGAGTCATGCTTGAAGAAAAAACTATGGCCGACCAACTCCACACCTGAGACTAAGCAACCGTCCATTTCCATCAACCTCATTGTAGACGACGGTGGTAAAACATTTAAAGTGATGGTGTGGGGAGAACTGAGAACAGCTCAAGTCCATGCCCTTGTTTACAGCTCTGCTACAGACTAATGGACCGTAAGGCTGTGTCCAAATATCAGCTACAGATTATTCAGGCGGCCGTTCCACACCACTGTAGATGGCAACACCATCGTTTACAGTTCAATGCAACGGTCTGTGCTGGCTAATTATGACACAGAAACCGGGGTCTTCAACGAAATCCGATGTGAGCAAGTGCGCCAGTGGGGATTAGGCATCATAGTGCACCGGATCCAGAACATTAAGCTGTTAGTTTACAAGGGCCGAACATTTCTATTAAGTGTCTTCGTCGGCCATCATATTAATCCCTTGTTAGGGCAGTCCCACGCTTTAATGGGCTTATGGCAGGCGAATCCCGCCATGGGGCAACGGCAGCTTTCAACTACACACGAGTTACAGTTTGCATCAGATGAGGTAGCAGCTGCCTACGACGGAAAGGACAGCGTCACAATAATTCCAAGAATGTCGGGATCCAAGATGTTATCCGTGAATTTAAATACCCAAACGTGGAGGGTTTTGGATGCAGATACCCAACAGTGTGTATTTGCCAATGAAAACGGACAACAACACACTGCCTTTTCAGCAGCATGTTTTAGGGCTTTTCATTTAAAGTTTAAATTTTGCACAGCTCGTTGATGTAATTGAACAAGCCGCTATAAAATAGGCTCGGCTTAAATTGTATAGGTTTTTTTTTTCCCGAATGCTAAGCCGTGTTTCAAACGATATTATGAAATCGGCTCGGCTGAGACTGCATGGTTTTTTTTCTTTTCTGGATTCTAATTACTAAATTCTTAAGTCATATCATATCACGAAATTGGTTTAGGCTTTATGGTTTTTTCTCTGACTGCTAATATTTTAGGTTTTTTTTTTTCTCAATGCTAAACTTTAAATCAGATTATATTATGAAATGGGTGAAATGGGTTTAGAGTGTAGGCATTTTTTTTTAATGTTAAACTCTAAGTGGACTATTTTATGAAATCATTTTGAGGAACAAATTATTATGTTCTGCTATAAATTATATGATTCTTCATACTTTAATGGGCCACTGTATTTGTAAGTTTGGAGTGTTTTTCTATTTAATAGGATCTTTAATAAATAAAATTTGGGTAAAGTATAAAATTTAATGAGGGTTTACAATTATTATTTTAGGCAAGATTATTTATAGATAAGGCTCTAAAGGATCTGCATTTTTTTCCCTAAATCATTATAGAAAGCAGCATTTAAGTGATTTTTTTATAGTGACACACTCCCATATTCAACTTCTACCTCGTTATAGATTGGAGTTACTGGTTATCAATTTCTTTATCTTTTATCATTTGATTTTTTATGGTTGAATCAACTAATTTTCCCAAAGATATTTTAGATTTTACAAAAGGACAAAAATTAAAAAGAGAAATTGGCTAAAGTACTGAACCATAAAATTAGCTAACATCTAGGCCATGTGGAAAGATAGGTCTTTACCTTATCTTATGGAATGAGATGGTTTTCCTTTATAGATGTCATTGATCCATTTAGCATTGGTGTTTTACTAAGTGTCAAATTTAAGGTTATTAGAGATCATCTTAATACGGATTAACCTATCTTTATTCTCAATTAGTTTTTCCAACTTCTTTATGCAAATGTTCTGTAACAAAAATGACTACTAAAAATTCAATTTTCAAAATAACTCAATCTTGAAAATGCCTTGATGAAATACCAATCAAAATGCCTAAGTGCAAATGTCCTAGATTGCACAAAGTTAAAAAAAAACCCAATCCACAATCTTGCAAGTATTCTTTATTCTCAACTAGTTTTCCCAACATCTTTGCTTTTATGAGGTAAGTAATTTTAATTTGTAACTTATTACATGTAGTTTTTGAAGTTCACGATAACTATGCTAGGTCTCCCTTTGGTAAATGTCCGTTTGGTAAATGTCCTAAGGTGTTTATACTTTCAAGGTAAAAAGGAATTTTAAATCAATAAAATAAAATAATAAAAGATGCTTTAATGAAAAATCTCAATCTTAAAAATATCCTATGAAAATGCTTCATAAAAATGCCTCAATCAAAATGTCATAGATTTCATAGAGTGAAAAAACCCCAATCTATAATCTTGAAACTTCAATATTTAAACTATTGTGAAATAAAATGATAAATAAAATAAATTAAAACTGAAAAACAAGCATCCCTCAACTCACATGGGTATTTTGAGACATACACAATGAATCTTGAGTGAAAATGTTATTAACTATCAAATGTCTGATTTTTTAACAAACACTTTATTTTTTGCACAAATAATAAGGTACATGTTTTTGTGAGTGCAACCTATGAGTGCCTAAATGATGTAATCAAATCATGAAAACTAGTAGACATATAGAAAAAAACAGTGCTAGTGCACCGCTATTTTTTTTTTAAAATGTTTTTTAATTATCTAAGTGATTGAACCTCGAAAACAATATGCCAAGTGTGGGTGCATCCTTTTAAGGTCTAAATGCAATTATTTCGAAATGGTTTTTTTATAACATGTAGAGGTCGATGTCCTTTAGTGTACCATATATTTTTTTTTCAAAATAGTTGAGAAATGGAAGAGTTATGGACGAAGCACTAACAAGGTATTTTTTGAGTTAAGGAGTCATGACACCAAAAAAAAAGAAATCAGGGTGGTAAGGGCTTAAAGGTAGAGAAGGGGGGGTTAATAAGGGGTTAGACAGGGAGGGGGTGGTAAGCGGTTAGAGGTAGAGAAAGGGGGGTGGCGGACGGCGGGGGAAGGGATTAGAGGTAGAGAAAAGTGGGGCAGAGGGGGGGATGTTAATGGGTTTGAGAGAGATAAAGGGGGGAAGGGGGGGGGGAAGGGGAGCAGGCGGGGCGTGAAGGGAGAGATATTGGGAGGTGGTATGGGGTTATAGGTTAGCGAAGCGACCATAGACATCATTTTTCTTGTAAGTGCACTGAGAGGTGCTCTACAACCCAATATGGGGGAGATCTTGTAATGTTACGTCACGTTATGTCGGCTATAAATAATATTGCCGATTTTGAGGGAGATTTTGTAATGTTACTTTTTTACTTTCTGATTATGAAGTACATGTTGTAAATTATGTAAGGTTATGTAACTTTATTTTTTAACTTCAAAATAGTAAATTTATTGGTTTTGTCAGCCATTAAGTAAAAAGTAATAAATAAAAATTTTAATTATCGGCCAAAATAAACAGTAACAATATAGAAATTAGGTTAGACACTAGAACATAAAAATCTCAAGTAGAATGGTTCTAGATGTAAATGAATCCCTATGTACAGATGTGCGGAGTTATTATGGCCAGTGAAAATCGCAAGAAAACCAATAATTTCCTCAGTTGTACTTTTGTGACACCTGGACCATACACAACATTATGGAAATATTACAGAGACTATCTTGGAGTCTGCCTCCAAAATGAATCCCTATGTACAGATCTACGGAGTTATCATGGCCAGTGAAAATCACAAGAAAACCAATTATTTCCTCAGTTGTACTTTTGTGCCACCTGGACCATACACAACGTTATGGATATATTACAAAGACTATCTTGAAGTCTACCTCCAAAATAACTTTGTTTAAAAAAAATGATTTAAAATGTATAATGAAATTTGTAAACTTCCAAAATTGTATAGGAAATCTAGTTCAAGATTGTTTCAAAGATATATATATACATCCACAGGACAATTTTCTACAAGGATGTATATATACATCCTGTCAGGATTACGGATCTCCGTTGACGTAATGGGTAAACAATAGTGTAACAAACGTATATGACTCTGCCAGATTAAAATTTCAGCTTCCCTCACTAAAGCTATAATATTCTTATTGCCCATCTTTCGGCTGTGCAGTGATTGAAACTATGGATTTGTGCGATGTAGTGATGTTTTCTTAATGTTTTATTTTGAATCTCAGGTTATAAACTTCAGGTTATTCAGAGGGTTACATGAAATATATGGTAATGAATTCAAGGATTTCATGTCCAAAAAATTGGTTCTAGTGGCGGGTGATATCACCCGACATAATTTAGGAGTACAGAGAATATATGATCGATAATCTCATAAAATATATATCAGTATCAGCTCGGCCGCGACTACAACATTTGATGAGAGGTTTTGGAATCCTACTGATTTTTAGCATGCATTCTATTTCAAATATGTTATACTTCTCGATTTATTTTTTTGCAAATTTGTATTTGAAATAATAAAAATGTCAATATTTGGTTTTTAATTATGAAACTTGGGATTAATATATGGTGTGATATATGTATTTTATTCATTTTTACTTTATCATGAAAGTGTATGTGTTTTGAATCAGATTCATGAACACCTTATTCAGATTGCTCTCAAACTCCATGCCTTATGTATAGTTAAAGTTGTGGTTGCAAAGGTTTGGTTGTGCATTACAAATCTATCCATGAAGAGTAAAGATCAAGGCTGAAACAAAAACACATATGTCGAAAAACATAAAAATTCGGGCGATAAGTAAAGAGTAGACAAAATTCCTTCCCTAGAAGTCTATGTTCATTACGATTACTGTGGCCATTGGAACAGGGCAAAGTCTATAGGCATAGACATTGCGAATAGCGCTCTTGAAATTTTGTTATACCATGAGAGTGGGGACCACCTATTGTAAAAGTCAATGCTCCATTTATATAAAAGGTTGACTCGGGATTCTCAAGGCCCGAGATTTGTCATAGGCTGAGTGGAGCTAAAAATCTAAATAGATTTTGTTAGGGTTATAGGTGTTTTTGTATTTGTAACTTTTTATTAAGGAATATGTTACAAAGTTGTTAAAGTCTCTATAAAGTTATTGAATATAGAATTAGAAATAAATATTAATAAATTTTAGGTGATAAAAGATAAAAACGTTTTTTCCCAAAGGAAAAAAAGCTGAAATTTTATTAATTTCCAGAAAGGTCAGTACAATGTTTGTATGTTATTGCATACCACTGAATATACAACCAATAAATTGTAACAGTCACTATTCCCAAAGGAAACAGTTTATAAACTGATCGTCTCTATCCCAAGAGATTATGTCAAAAAAATCGAGAGTGAAGGACTCTGATGTTGTTGTTTAAAGTTAGTTCAAAATATATCCAGGCCTATAGCCTTTGTATCTTTTGTTGAGCCGAGAAAATTATGAATTATAGAGGTTTCAATATAAAAGATAAAAACTTATTTAAATACTATTCTAATTAAAATTTTCCTAATTCAATTGTTTTTATAACCAATCTAAATCCAAATCCTAGGATCTATCAAGTGCTCAAATCCTAGGTTCTATCAAGTGCCCAGAGGGATCAAATCCCTCAAGATGCAAATTTCCTTTAGTGCAATACCTGAGAAGAACATGAGAAGAGGTTTGCACCTCGAGAGATTTTATCCCTCTCGGCACTTGATAGAGCCTTGGATTTATATCTAGGCTCATGTACACATAGTCCATCCTTACCTTGATAAACAAGAGTTTTATAACATCCTTATTTTTCTGGGCATGGTTAATGTGTCTGACAATTGGTATTCTCCCTGTATTCGGTCATTTGGTTGGTTGAAAGGTAGTCCTGAAAATATGTACATTGAACTTCTTTGTTTTATTGTTGAAAATTTGAAGGGACTTTCAAGTCACCTACAAAACACTCCTTTGTTGAAGTAAGTAAGTTCTTCCTGTTGGTCCCCATTTTGTCACCATTTTTGGGTTAAATACTTTACATATTAATGCATATTTTGTTACCTTTTGGCATTTTTTGCACCAGGCAACTCACTATTCAAGCCTCAGGTATGAATAAATTTAAAGTTTATATCAATTATGTTTATTATCATCATTTTACGGTTTCAATGGTTAAAATTGACATAATATGAAGCGCATTCGATGCATTAATTCATGTGTATTATTATTTGCAGGTTATATGGTCTTTTCGACAGGCTAACAAACAGACACATGTTCAACTAGGTATATGGAGAACATATCCAGCTTGTTGCCTAGATCACTGAACAGACCGCGCATTGTTGGTAGCATATTTATGTGTGTTAAAGGCATGAAACATCCAGGAACTGTCATCACCATGCGCCAGCATCTCAACATCGGTCTTCTTCTAGACAATGTATATATAGACATTGTCATGTGACTTAGGAACGAGTCTGGAGTCTACGAGTCTTTGAGTCTATGTCTTTTATTTGATACAATCAATGAATTCTGAAAACTCTGTAATGCTACCTTTTTAATTTTATGAAAGTCTTGTTGTGTTTTGTATGATCGTGTGTGATTAGAAGAAGCATAACTCTATTCGCTGGGAGGGCCCCCCGATGAACATAGTCTTTACATCTTTTTGTAGGTTTTGTTATTTCTTTCCTCTGCAATTAGTATAATTTTGCTTATAAGTTGTTTGTGTAGTTTGTTTCTGTAATCATCCATGTTTCCTGTAGCATAAATTTTAGTTTGATATTATGTTGAACATGTAGGTTCCTTTTCATCAGTTAGCAACCGGTTGCACTTAGAATAGCTTTCAGATTCTTTTGCACTTAAAATAGCTTTCATATTCTTTTGCATTTAAATTAGCCTTTAGATTCGGTTGTGTCTAATATAGTTTTCAAGTTTTCCTACAAAGTATTTATAATTCATTGCTTGATTTCTAGATTAAATTCCTTTGATTAAATCATAGTGAATCTAGTTCTGTCTATTCCCATTTTTATCATGAATCTACTTAAGAGTATGTTAGTTTGATAAATGATGTTTTGAATTATGGAATTAGCTTAGGTTATATTTCTGTGGAATTCAATCATTAAAGTAAGTTTACTTCTTTCTTTTATATTACAATAGTACATGCATGACGCAGTTTCCCTTCAATAAAGCATTTCAATTTACTGTTTCCTTGAAGTTTTAGCATTTTCTTCAAACAGACTGTCATACATATAGTCTATTCCACCCTTTATACAAACCTTCATTTCCACTTATTATATAGTCATTCATTCAATCTTGTGTGTTTCTAATTTGTTTTAAAGCTTATTTTCTTAGTTTTTCTAATTTTGTCTTGATGATAAAGTTTAGATAATGTTTATATTTTCTCTTAAAGATCCTTAGATGAGATTGTGTAGATTCCCTTTTAAACCTTATTTCTTTTTCCTCTTTCTTTTTACTTTATACATAGGAATTATATTATGTAGGTTATCTCATTGTATTGATCTGTAATTGAGACTTTGATTTAAGTTGTTCTTTTGTATATGAGGTCTAAGTTACATACATTAATAGATTAAGTTATTTTTAATATAACTTGTCCTTTTAATCATGTAATTAGAGATTTATAAGATAGGATTTAAATCACTTTTCATAATTTTTGTGTTTGTTCATAAATGATGTCTACTTTCTGATAGTATTTTGTAAATAGGAGTTAGTTGTGTATAAACAATCATGTTTACTATTTCTTGTAACTGGAAATTTCTCAGTTTACACATTTTTGTGGAGATAAAACTAGACTTAATCCCATTTATCTTTTATACTTCTTTTGAGAGCCATTTTGATACCCCTCCTACCCCAGTTCCTATTATAGTTAATGCTTACCCTCAAAATAATCAAGGAGAGTGGAATTAAGATGATTTAGTTTGATTTAGGTATATTAGTTAGTGTATGTATAATATTGTAAATCCTTCTTGATAAAGTCATTCTCTCAAGTAAAAATCAATCTCTCTATATAGAATAGTTTTATAAATAGTTTGATGTTACTCTGCTTAGACCTTTGTTTTCATTAACTTAATTAGATCCTTAGGAGTTCAACTTAAAGTCTTTCAATATTTAGCTTATTAAAGTATTACCGCAACACTCTCTACCTTCGCATATATTTTGTAGCAACTCTAAGCCTACTAACCCCGAACGATAATTAAATATTAGGTAAATTATTCAAGACAATATTTTTCCCAACATTTTTTGCGCTACTGCCGAGGAGTTGTTCCGTAAGGTAGAATAGATGCAAGCTGGTAACGAGGTAGAGGTAAGACGAGAGTTAAGAACCTACGCATCTGTTGTAACAGGCACCCCCAAATCCAGTAGTAGTAGTAGTAGTAGTAATAGTATAGGATAGATTCGTTAAGATAGTAAAATTTTGTTAATTTTTTAGAAACATTTTGACCTCAACCATCAACTCAGTGAAAAGTCGTCGAAAAAAAAAACACTTATAGGAAGTAATTTTGTTGGGCACATAAAGAGATTCTTACAAAGGGGGGCGGATTATAGAAAGAGAAGAGATCATGGTAAGAGGATATGAGGGCCCTATTCTTGACAAAATTTAAAAAGAAGTAACTAGGGAACCTCTTAATCTTCCACTAAGTAACAAATTCTAACTCTCAAAGTAAGGAAGATGAACTTTATTGACCTTACCTAGGTGGAAGCTCTCTTTGGTAATAATAACCCCTCAAATTGATACATCCATAGTAGCATCCCCTACTCCATAAGAACCAATAAAAGAATGAGTGATCAAAGGAATATTTATCATGGAAAAGCATGTTGGGTTGCCCCATTCCCACCTCGAAAGAAACCTTCTAGGTACACTCACTCTAGAAACCAAACCTACATAAAGAACCAGGAAGAAGAACGAGCAACAAAAAGTAATGTCTATCCAACATGTAAAACTAAACATCCTCAGCAGGAATTCCCATTAAATAAAATTCCTCCATGTTATATTTGCATGGGGCATCATGTTTTTCCCCAGGGGGTCAAGATGGATCCTATCAAGATAGAGGTAATCATTGGACTGCTCTCTCCAAAGACTCTTCCTCCTCCTGATTCTTAAAAAAAATTATTATAGGTCATCACCTTTTGTAAATATGTCAGTATGTGTATATCTCTTTGAATAAATAAGAGTCATGTCTAATGCTAGGGGACTATTCTTCTATGTTTTCAAGAATAAAATCAATCATCTAATAAATGGTTTTGAAATTTAGTTACAAATGGGTCTTTTCTATAGGGTATTATCTGAAAAGGAAAAGTTCTCTAAAAATACTAATCTTGATTTTGAAATTTAATTCTCAAACCATTTATTTTATGAGTTTGTTATGCTTTATATACGATGGTTCGATTCATATATGTACATTCCTTATTACTTTAACAAGTGCTCAAAAGATCCATTTCAATTATCATGTTTTCCATCATTTTAATACCTAGAGATTACTAGCTCATCTACACGTGTTATCAAAACTTGACTCTTAAATATTTTTCAGAACACTCCATGATAAGTGAATTTTTTGCTTGTGGGGAACATTATCTTTTATAAAGAAAATGGACTGAAAGGCCCAGGAACACCTTTAAGTTATTCTCTTTTGACATGATCTATAATTAAGGCAATTTTATGAAGAAAAAAAATTAACTCACATGTTTAGCAGGTCTTAGCTTTTTCTAGTACCAATCGACTTCCTATACTCAGAATATTTATACAAGGAAAACCTGTCGGGGTACTGAACAGGCCTACCAGTAGCGGGTCAATGCTAAGTAACAACCTAACAATAAGAAAGTTCGATAAATGCAAGTAAGCCCATCGGGGTACTAAACAGGCTCACTGGCAGTGGGGCTATGCTTGCATGGTACCAAGATAAACCCGCTGGGGTATTGAACAGGCCCGCTGGTAGCGGGGCAATATCAGGTAAAAGAGATCTGGTTAATGAACCACTAGGCACATGGTTGAACAGTAAAATATGTTTAGGCCTCTTGTTTATGATGTCATTAAAGAATCACTGTAATATGGTCTTGGATTCGACAAATGAATTCAATCAATATCTAGGATATGTTTATCCTAAAAATGGGACCCATAGCTGTAAACTCCTACATATTCGAAGGTGAGCTCAAGAATTTTTTAGATGAAAAGATATCTTTACAAAAAGGCAAGGGTGACTAGCTTTCCCTATGATCCTTTCGCTTATCTCTTCATCACATGGTAGATGATAAATTTATACAATTATATATTTGAGCACTATTATTTTTCAATATATGTATCTAAATCCTTTCCATTTGTTATTTAATTTTTCTTTCTTTTTACATACTTATAGCAGCATGACTGAACTTTCTTAATTTATTTTGGAAATTACTTAGTTTTCTTGCATGGCTTGAGGACATGCCATATCTTTGGTTTGGGGGAGGATTAGCTGATTGTCTGTCTTCATATTTTACTTATAAAAGATTCATTGCCAAATGATAAATTGTTTGTAGGATAATACAGATAGCGAAATTGGCCTTAAAATTGTGGATGAATAAGCAAGAACGCCAAAGAATTATTTCATATGAAAAGCAGTATGAAGGATCATACGAAGGGTCAAATGTCGGTATGAATAAGAAGTCAAATGATAGGCTGAATAAAAAAATTTATGATATTTTCATACCTATGATTAATTGTTGGCTTAATTTTATTGGGTAAAAAGTCAAGTCATACCATTAGTATCACATCTATATGATATTATGACTAATGTCGATTAATGATTTTACGAATTAAATCTTATATGATTTTATTACCCTTAAATGGATATGATATATGACCTTCAAATACCTTTTGGTTATCATGACTCTGCCATCTTCATTATTCTCCTTCTATGTTTGCACACATAAGCTATCAGATAAGTCGCCCTCCTCGTTGAACTAAGCTTATGGTTATGAGTTTGGTTATACACTTGCATTAAGTTACACGTTCAACCTGTACAAAGCTTGATTTGGACATGGTTGAACGAACTAAAAAATTAGAAATTCATTCAATCATGTGCTTTAGATGGCACACATTCTAAAAATTCACTATAATGGCACGATTGTTTAGGCATGTCAATCTGGTTGCATGATTGTTTGGTAGGTTGAATGCGGCACACTTTAAAACTAGCAATATGTGAACTCTCTTCAATTCCATCGCCATCACTAACCGTTACTAGTGTAGAATATTTTATCCACGTTTCCTGAAAACCTTGTATTCCTTTCCTTTGTTTCCATCATGCTGAACCGATTCAAGCCTGAAATTTACCAAGATCAGTTTCAAATGACAAAGTTTAGGGAGTGTAGGGAAGTGTTTTTTTGAGTCAATTGGAACCCATTCCTCCATTTGCTGCAAGGTTACAATGAGGAGATCTCATTGCTATTTGCAATGGGGTTCAATGGGAGGATGACCAAAGTAGGTCACCTTTCTTTTCAAGTCACTGAAGAGTTAACTGCCCACGCCACTAAGATTCCTTGAGAGGGTGAGAAATGGCATAAACAATGGTTCATTCCACGAGCATCACATAATTTTGCTTTGAAGCCTAAGTTCCGGCATGTAACATGTGTGAAAGGATACCATTACAGCTGGATAAAACCAAAGTACATCAAGCTGTTGACAGCCATCATTCACTTGGTTACCTGCGAAGGTAAATTTAGTGTTTTCAAGTATTGTCACCTTCGGTTATTATCCCACTTTGTTGATAATAGATGTTTGAATTTCCCTTTCTTTTTCTGCCATAGCTTAGAGAAAATGTCGAATTTGGTCAAAAGGAATACTCTTCATCCTAAGAGTAGTTTTTTACCATCAGAGTATAATCAAACTGTTAATCCTGGATCAGCTTAAAGAATGAAACCTGTCTTGGGAAACCTTTGTGTTCAAAGTGCTTAATCCCCACCTTAATATTCGTAAGCGGTCTCGTCATTTGCACCCTGAGTCAAGACCAACCTCACCTATAGAAAAACCTGATGTTTTTCGCCTTGATGAAGATGTCTCAAAACCTAATTCACCTGTGCAAGATACCCCTGCTAGTCCTATGTCCATTGAATTTGTGCCTTTTTCACGACATCGTACTAGAAGACAGAAGGCTAAAAGTGTTCAGCGTAGGCTTCAGACTGGTCATCCAGATGATGAGGCCAAGGTAGAGAAAAATGACCCAAAATAATCCCTCTTAGCACTAACCATTCTTTCTACCGAGTTACTCAAGGACACCGATCAGATGGACATTCCTGCATCTGTTCAGGGTATCAACCTTGAATACCCCTTCCTATTGTCGATTTGGATCCGCCTTCAACAGAAATGAGTCCTCCATGGGATTTTAACCAGTCCCCAGAGCCATTTACACCACCGCAGCCAAAATTAGCTCAATTAACTTATGATTTAACTCAATCAACGAAGCAAAATGAAGCACATGTCAAGTTAATTTTAGAGCTTCATGAGGAAAACAGAGAATTGCGGTTACAAATTAAGAATATGGAGGATTTGCACAAAACCGTTAGCGTATCACAGATGGATCGGCAAGCAAGGTGTGCCCTTCTGAAAGCACAAGCGAGGAAATTGAAGTACAAGCAATTTGTTCCATCCAAGTTAGAGGAAGCTACTGACGCAGCTCTGCCTCCTTCCTCATGTTATCTTTTGCTTTGACCAGTAGGACCGGGTATTCTTTCAGTTTGGGGGAATTTTGGTCCCCATTTTGTCACCATTTTTGGGTTAAATACTTTAAATATTAATGCATATTTTGTTACCTTTTGGCATCTTTTGCACCATGCATCTCACTATTCAAGCCTCAGGTATGAATAAATTCAAGGTTTATATCAATTCTATTTATTATCATCATTTTATGGTTTCAATGGTTAAAATTGACATAATATGAAGCGCATTCGATGTATTAATTCATGTGTATTATTGTTTGCAATTTATATGTTCTTTGAGACATGCTAACAAATAGACATGTGTTCAGCTATACATATGGAGAGCATATCCAGCTTGTTGTCTAGATCACCAAACAGACCACGCATTGTTGGTAGCATATTTATGTGCGTTAAATGCACAAAACGGCTAGGAACTGTCATCAACACATGCCAACATATCAACATCGGTCTTCTTCTAGAAGAAGTGTCTATCTCATGTCTTTGCATGACACCTTGACGTCGACTCTGATTTGGATTGAATTCATAAGCCACATCACGTGCCAGAGGGAATCCGATTTGCGAGAGAAGAGGAACTGTCATCTATTAGTTGTTAATGCACTTATTTGACATAATGACTTCCTTATCATGAAGAGTAGTCAAAAAATAAAGGGTCAACTTGCTCGCCTTCATTGAATAATGTATATATAGACATTGTCATGCAACTTAGGAACGATTCTGGAGTCTACGAGTCTTTGAGTCTCTGTCTTTTATTTGATACAATCGGTGAACTATGAAAATTCTGTAATGCTACCCTTTAAATTTAATGAAAGTCATGTTGTGTTGTGTATGATCGTGTGTGATTAGAAGAAGCATAACTTTGTTCGCTGGGAGGGCCCCTTGACAAATAAAGTCTTTACATTTTTTTGTAGGTTTTGTTATTTCTTTCCTCTGCAATTAGTATAATTTTACTTATAAGTTGTTTGTGTAGTTTTTTTTCTGTAATCGTTCATGTTTCCTATAGCATAAATTTTAGTTTAATATTATGTTGAGCATGTAGGTTCCTTTTCATCAGTTAGCAACCGGTTGCACTTAGAATAGATTTCATATTCTTTTGCACTTAGAATAGCTTTCAGATTCTTTTGCATTTGCCTTTAGATTCGGTTGTGTCTAATATAGTTTTCAATTTTTTCTGCAAAGTCTTTATAATTCATTGTTTGATTTCTAGATTAAATTCCTTTGATTAAATCGTAGTGAATCTAGTTATGTCTATTCCAGTTTTTATCATGAATTTGCTTAAGAGTATGTTAGTTTGTTAAATAATGTTTTGAATTATGGAATTAGCTTAGGTTATATTGCTATGGAATTCAATCATTAAAGTAGGTTTACTTCTTACTTTTATATTGCAGTAGTACATGCATGAGGCAGCTTCCCTTCAATAAAGCATTTAAATTTATTGTTTCCTTAAAGTTTTATCATTTTCTTCAAACAGACTGTCATACAGTCAGTTTATTCCACCCTTTATACAGACCTTCATTTCCACCTGCTATACAGTCGTTCATTCAGTCCTGTGTGTTTCTAATTTGTTTTAAAGCTTATTTTCTTAGTTTTTCTAATTTTGTCTTGATGATAAAGGTTAGATAATGTTTATACTTTCTCTTAAATATCCTTATATGAGATTGTGTAGATTCCTATTAAACCTTATTTCTTTTTCCTCTTTCTTTTTACTTTATACATAGGAAATATATTATGTAGGTTAACTCATTGTATTGATCTGTAATTGAGACTTTGATCTAAGTTATTCTTTTGTATATGAGGTCTAAGTTACATGCATTAATAGATTAAGTTTTTTTAATACAACTTGTCCTTTCAATCATGTAATTAGATATTTACAAGATAGGATTTAAATCACTTTTCATAAGTTTTGTGTTTGTTCATAAATGATGTCTACTTTCTGATAGTATTTTGTAAATAGGATTTAGTTGTGTATAAACAATCATGTTTACTATTTCTTGTAACTGGACATTTCTCAGTTTACAAATTCTTGTGGAGATCAAACTAGACTTAATCCCATTTAGCTTTTATACTTCTTTTGAGAGCCATTTTGATGCCCCTCCTGCCATAGTTCCTATTACAGTAAATGCTAACCTTTAAAATAATCGAGAGTGGAATTAAGATGATTTAGTTTGATTTAGGTATATTAGTTAGTGTATGTATAATATTGTAAATCCTTCTTGATAAATTCATTCTCTCAAGTAAAAATCAATCTCTCTAGATAGAATAGCTTCATTGTCATAACACTATTTATATCCAAACATTTATAAATAGTTTGATGTTACTCTGCTTAGAACTTTGTTTTCATTAACTTAATTAGATCCTTAGGAGTTCAACTTAAAGTCTTTCAATCTTTAGCTTATTAAAGTATTACCATGACACTCTCTACCTTCGTATATATTTTGTAGCAAATCTAAGCTTACTAACCCTGGTCGTAATTAAATATTAGGTAAATTATTCAAGACAATATTTTTCCCAACACTTGCAATAAGACAAAATTGGAAAGTGCATCAAATGTTGCATTCTATGGAAGAATTTATCTTTTGTCAAAGGATTCAAACATGTCGTGGCTAACCAATGGTTTGGGGATCTTGGAAGTGTTATCAAATATTATTTAATTTCTAAGTCTACATAGAAGGAAATTATAAATTTATATCCTTAGGAAGGTTGAATCAACATCCTAAAAATACATAACTTTATATCTCAAAGTTTGTTGACCCACTCTTGCATGTATTATTATACTCAACAAACATTAAGCTTGTTATCACCACCGCACATTTTTTGCACTATTCAACTGCAAGTAACTATGTCTGGCGTGGATAAATTAACAGTCTTTGTGAGAAAATACCCTTTGTAGCTAAAGGTGGGAATACCATTAGGGAAAGAGGCTCTCTAAATTTTCTCCTTCTTGCTTCCATGAGTAACTGAGACAAGTTAATGGAAAGGAATCACTAGACTACTATGGGATTTTCAACCCTTTTTGAAGATTACTTTACATTACATCCTTGTAAAGGAGGTTTGATGTATTTAGTTAATTATTCAGTTTCATTCTTTCGAAGACACCTTGATGTAGTAGATATTCCACAACTATAATTTTCTTCTAAAGTCTAGTCTTCATATCATTTCCCGTGCTCTGACACAGGAGAATGCATTTCTTTTGCTACAGTGGATCCCTCACTCTCTCTCACTCCCCTACTCCCCCACCTCCACCTAATGCTGGCAGCCCCTCCCTCTCTCTTGCCTCATCTCCCTAACCCTTACTAACCCTGTCTATATCTCTCTTTCTCCCACGATCCACTTACCCATAATATCATAATACCCCCTATTTCTCTACCTCAAACCCTTTAACACCGCCCTCTCTTTCTCTATCTCTAATCACTTATCACCCCACAACCCCCACCTTTTAATGTTATCATCACCAAACCAATCAATATAGTTGTAATGTGACATATTGCGTATGCATTTTGGTGAACAAAAATGCATAAACGTTATTGTTACTTATGCTACTAACCCCCCAAACTGCCTTATACACCCCCT
>LPNX010626440.1:35097-52065 GCA_001517045.1 Pseudotsuga menziesii
AAACACGTACGCATTAGATTTAAACAAAACCTGTACGCATTTTAGTTGATCAAAACATGTACGTGTTTTTTGTTTGTATAGATAGCAAGAGTCCCTATCTAAGAAACACTCTAACATGTTTCAAGGAAAATACAGTTCACGTGTAATTTATGGTTCTAGACAGTTCCTTCACTCTCTCCATTACAAGAAAAACACACAAATTGTTGGTTGCATTCACCATCTCCATCACAAGTGTATAAGTATTGCTTGGAGCACCAAAGACATTAGACAAGGTTCAAGAATTCAATCAAAAAACACCATAAACCATCTCCAATTCCGCACCATTAATTTTCTTGCAATTGAGGAGAATCAAAGGAAATATTTCATCAATCATTGTGGTGAAGTATCTAGACACAATTGAGCAACAAAAATATCAATCTTGGTGAATCTCCTATTGAAGATCACCATAGAGCATCTCCAACATTGTTTTTCTTGCAATTGAGGAGAATCAAAGGAAATATTTCATTTGTCTTTGTGGTGGAGTATATAGACACAATTGAGTAAGAAAAATATCAAGCTTGGTGAATCTCCCATTAAGGAACACCATAGAGCATCTTCACCATTATTTTTCTTGCAATTTAGGAGCATCAAAAGAAATATTCCACTGGTCATTGTGGTGGAGTATCTAGACAAAATTGAGCAAGAAACATATGGAACTTGGAGAATCTCCTATTGAGGAGCACCATAGAGCATCTCCACCGTTAGTTTTCTTTCAAGTGAGGAGCATGAAGGGAAATATTTCTCATTGATCATTATGGTGGAGTATAGATACAATTGGGAAAGAAAAACACACATGTTGAAGAATCTCCAATTGAGGAGCACTATAGATCATTGATCACTGTGGTGATGGGAAATCTATGCGATCAAGAAAGAAAATCGACAAGGATGAAGATACCCAATGAAATCCTTGAAGAAATTAGAGAAAATAAAAGAAATGACATGACCAATCGAAGACGCTCTATATACACTCAACCAATTTTGGTTGTATAGGATGCCATAGTCCTTCCTATCAATCCACAAAAATAAAGACAGAAGAATTCACTTTAGGGGCCTTCAATTTCCATAGTAGTTGAACAACAAGCACCCCATGACATTGATCAAGGAGGAAAATGTAAGTGCACATCAAGGCCACCTGAAGCCTTTGTTGATTTACTTGCATGTGGGTATACAAGTGACGAAGTTAGAAAGTCATTGCTATGTGACCATATGCCCAAAGAAGGCAATGTTGTTGAGACCATCCAAGAGGATTTCCAATTACCACCATCCAGAACCCAACAAGAGATAGAAGGACATGAAGCTCATGTTGAAATGATATACCTATTGGGTGATATGGCACAAGGTATAGTTCCAACTTCCCTACCTCCATTAGCAACTTCACGTCGAAGAACTCTGAAACGTATATAGATCGATGAAAGTATCATTAGTTCACTGGAAGGTATGTTGTCTAAACGCAGTATTATGATATCCAACTCAGCAGATACTTGTTAACTATTTTGATTATAAATGTGATGGAGATAAATGTAGATTATTTTTATGGTTATTAAAATCAAGGTGTATGACTATTATTAGGAGAAACTTAAGGATAGCTATGAAAAAAAAAATTGAACCAAGTTCTCATATTGTCAAAAGTTTAGTAGATGCATTTAGTACAATTGGAAACAAATATCATTCAAAGGATCTCAATGTGGTTAGGCCTACATCCAAACTTTTTAATTTGGATGTCAAAACACTCTGTAGGTATTGTGTTAGAAGAGAGCAACTTGACTCTAGTCACACGGATGTCTGGGATTTCATTGGAAGGTTGCCACGCTTTGATATGAAGCTCATTGATGTGGTAAAGGGACCGATGCAATATTTTTGGAATGAAAACACTAGACCTTCTTCCAACCAAAAATATGTACTAAAATTATGAAGGGGTTCAAGGGCCTGCGAGCCGCACATTAAACACTTTTTGGACATGACACAAACATAATTATATGAGAGATTTAGGCATGAAAATAATGAACTTATCTTGGTCCAAATATCCTTCTAGAAATTCAAACCATGGTATGCTAAAATAAACACAACTCGTAACACATGTTGTTGTCGATACCAAATTGAGTACGGTTATTATTATGACACATATATACATATATTTTGTGTATTGCATAACACTCTTGTGCAAGAATACTCAGCTAAATTTCCGTCGACATCATCTAGAGACTTTATTGATAGCATTTGTGTAGGAGGACAAAAGGTTGCACATTTTATCAAAGACCTTGTGTAGATGGGACATGCCCATGGTGCGGTGGAATGACATTATTGAACAATTAATGCATACATGTGACCAATGAGCATGAACTTGGGAGGTATAAGGTGAACTTGTAGTCATTCAAATATGGCACATATGATATTGATGGAGTGAATGAAAGAAAAAAATACAATTGGGCACTTCTCAGGTTAGTTATGAGTTATTGAATACTATTTTTTCTTCAAATTGCAATTTCATATGTAACAATCTATTGATATATGTCTTTAATGTTGAGATTGTAATTTCATATGTAAAAATATATTGATATATGTCTTTCACTACAAGACAAAAGGCCTTTGGTGATGGTCATGCTTGTGACAAACCTTAAACGGGCGTCACCAAAGTCACTTATGGTGATGGGCTATGAAAACATGTCTCTATAAGTGCTTTTGGTGACAATTCTTTAAATCCCATCACTTTTGGTGATGATCATGCTTATGAAGGATCTTAAATGGTCATCACCAAAGTCACTTATGGTGACAAGCTATGAAAAGTCATCATCATAAGTGCTTTTTTTAATAGTTCTTTAAATCTTGTCACCAAATCCGTTTTGGTGACAGTAATGCCTATGATGGACCTTAAACGGTCATCACCGAAGTCACTTATGGTGACGGGCTATGAAAAATTGTCTCCATAAGTACTTTTGATGATAATTCTTGAAATCTTGTCACCAAATCCCTTTTCAGTGACACTTTTAATGATGACTGTTAAAATTTTGTTGCCAATTATCCCTTTGGTGACACTTATGGTGAGGGTTGTTAAAATCCCATTGATAATTATCTTTGGAGTCACTTTTGGTTATTATATTTGAAGGTCCCTCACCAATACTTTTAGTACAATATATCACCCTTTTGGGGGCAGCTTTGGCTTGAGTTTATTTTACTAAGCCCACCCCCCCCCTCCCCCCCGGCTCCCCCCTCATTTTTTTTCTTGTCTTTGGGAGTGGTTCTTAAACCCTTCCCCCATACCAAAAGTCCAATTCTCAAGACTTTGGGGGGGTGGAGGTTAAAATACCCCCTAAAGGAGATTTTCAAGGCGTTTTTCAACCCCCCCACCCAAAAAAAAAGTCATAAGAATTGGACTTTTGGGGGGAATTGTTTTAAAGATGCCCTCAAAAATCCAATTCGGGGGGGTGGGTTGAAAGAACCCCCATAAAGATCCTTTCCAATGAGGTTTTTAAATACCACCAGCCCCCCCTCAAAAAAAAATCATGGGAATTGGATGTTTAGTGGTGGTTTGTTCATTATTGAGTCATTTCTAATTTGCTTGAATTGTTTTTGGTTCAATAAGTAGTTAGTAGATAAATTTTTATAAGATTGCACAATTCCATCAAAAAGTGTTTTTGTGTATCAATTATCCTTTGTAGGTTACAAAATTGAATTACAAGAAAAATATAATCACTACCAAAAATTTCATGTTTCGTTAGCGAATCAAGAATTTTGTTTTACCAATGCTATCAGATTTTTAAAAGTTTCGGTGATAGGTGACCCGAAAAGGTCAATATCTTGTCATATAAAGTAGTTCAAATAAGCCATATGAATCCAAGATAATAATGCATTTGAAAGGTTCGAAATGATGACATATTTGAGGATTGGAAAGTATGTGATTTATCATATCAAATTGTGTGCCTTGCATGTCATTTCCAAATGCATCGCCTAATCTCTATCATGATTATACTTTTTTACATGATTTCATGCATGCCACTTCTATAACTCAGATTGTAAGTTTTTTGTAATGTATACTTCTATCTAAACAAAATCCTCTTTATTTATTTATTTAAAGTCTCTACTCAGATAATAGAATTGATACAATGGTGATTTAACTACTTGGTATACACAGTGTTTGACCTGCAGGGAGATGGCTTCTCACAAGGGAGGTTTTGTCATACGGTACGATCCTGAAGGTGCTGAATTTCTAGAAGCATATCCTGATTGTGTAGATAAGTTCAAAAAAGTAGGATAGTTTTACCTGTGCAAGAAGCTACAAGGACACAACAAGGATGTTTCTAGAGCCTTCAGAAAAATCGATGGATACCAGGAAAATCTAGGGTGTATGACTCTTTAGGCGAAAAAGGAATCTATTGCAACTACTAGATTATTGTCCATAGATGGAGAACACTTTTTCAAAATAAATACTATCATAGGGGCAAATTACAACCAATGTCTTAAGACAAAACATGAGAACCTATACTAGATTAAGAATGGCATCCCTAGAATCTGGCTCAAAGGGGAATGAAGTAAACTGCTCAAAATGGTCCAAAAGTACATTAAAAATGAAGGTCGATACAGTGCAACATTTAAGTATCATATGATGTTTCTTTTACATCTAAATGGAGACAATAGGATGAATCTACCTTATTTTCTACTAAATTTTTTAATGAAATGGCCTTCCAAAGTTCATTCCCTCCTAGAAAATACCTAGCATAATGTTTTCCATCAAGGTTATCTTAATTTATTAGTTGTAGAATAATTAAATAAGGTTCAAAGAACATGACAACATTTTCTATTATCGGATGGTTTCAAAGTTGAACATGATGAACCCCACGAAACAAAAACAATCACTCCCACTAACAGAGTGAAGGCTCCTAAAACACATATAAGTTTGGAATCCAATCCTTTAAGTGTTGAACTGGAAACCAAAAAGGTTACAATGGAAACCATATCAAACAAGAGGAGATTAACTTTGAGGAAGAAAGCACCTGAAATAAAAATCTAGAATTCATTCCAGAACGTAAAGAAGTAACTCCCGATGTCAAAAAAGTTTATAGCATGGAAATAATAATATTTTATCCAATAGTCAAAGTCTATGGAATTGTGATGGAATCTATATTAAGCCTTCCATGCCATGTGCGAGGCCTTAAGCCACAACATAGGCCACACATCGGAAATAGTTAGCATCCGAGTAAGATCTAGTGTCGCATTTGAAGGTTCAGTACACAAAGGATGGTTCTCACAACCCAATTCGTGTTCTAGGGTGAATATCTATGGTTTAGTCCATAACATGTGGCTTTCAAGTTTTACATAGGTCATCCATGAGGCCAGACTAGTCCTTGTTTTCGCTATGACAAGGATATGGTGGACATTTTTTATGTTTGTCACATTAGGGATGCTTCTTGGTTAATAATCCATGGTTTGATACCAAAGCCCATGTTGTTGGGATAAAAAATTTGTCTATGGGGTTCATGGTCTTTACATAGTAACCCACAACATTGCATAAGGCCTCTGTAGGGAATACTTAGCCTACATGTGAGATATGGCCACCATGTTTATTAGGGGAACACTAAGGATGGATATTGAGTACCATTCCATGGTATACTAAAAAATATAGGACCTTATGATGTAGCATTTTACTATGGAGCTCATGGTCCATGTGTGTGGTGCCAAACCACCATATTTTCCCTCCATAGGGAATCTTTGGTATAGAAGTGGGATATGGTGCTCATTTTGAATTCTAGAACACTAGACATGGTTCTTGGTGCCTATGAAGTGGTTCAACACCAAAATTTAGGGTATTGTACAATAACATTTGTCTATGGGGTTCGTGAGACATCCTTGTGTCCCTTGGACACCACAATGGTTCTGCAAAGGGAACTTTGTCATGTGATTAGGATATGATGCCCATTTTGAGTTTGGCACATTGAGGATGGTTATCATTACTTTATACATAGTCCAAGGTCAAAATATAGATTTTGAATCCATAACATTTTCCTGTAGAACTATGTGTGGGCCCCAATCCATCATATAAGCCTTTGTGTAGGGAATTGTTTGCCTACAAGAAGGATATGGTGCCCATTTCAATATTTTTTATACCTCTTCCTCCTAAGGTAGGTTCAACTATTCCAATATCCTTACATGACCCTTCAAGAATACCTATAGAAAGGAAAAGACCAAGTACAATGGTAATGTGGATACCAAAGTGACCAATTGGGTGAAGGAAACAAATCCGCGGTGTAGCATGTGGCAAAAAGACAAAGGACTGCAAATAATTGGACTAACATAAGATTGCAAACATCTAGAATAATCACATGAAAGCTACAAAAGTGTGTCCTTAACAAAATTGTGTAATTAGCAAGCCACCCATTGTGAAGTCACCTTCTAAGTTTCTATTCATATAAACTATAGAAAAAATTATTCATAAACTACTTTAATTTCATATTCAATGATAGATACAACCTCAACATCATGTATGATAGATATCACCTTGGAACACTCCTGTGTCTTGAGAATATCCTCATGTGGCAGACTAAGTGATTTAGTCATTCCCATCCCCATATTCCATTAGATTTAATTTTTTCACTCCTTAACTTAGATATAAGTTCTCACCCAATAATATCTATACATTTATAACCACCTCCCTCTTTCTGTTCACCTCCTTGAATATTACCATGTATTAGTAATGATGACCCTAAACCCTAGGTAGGATGCTTTGGAATGTCAAGTGCCACATGGATTGTTGTGAAGGGGTTTAATAAAGGATTAGGAAACGAATGTTTCTATGTGAATCCCATGTGTCTTTCCAGAGTGCCATTGGGGATTAGGCATCATAGTGCACCGGATCCAGAACATTAAGCTGTTAGTTTACAAGGGCCGAACATTTATGTTAAGTGTCTTCGTCGGCCGCCATATTAATCCCTTATTAGGGCATTCCCACACTTTAATGGGCTTATGGCAGGCGAATCCCACCATGGGGCAATGGCAGCTTTCAACTACACACGTGTTACAGTTTGCATAAGATGGGGTAGCACTGTAGCAACAACCTACGATGAAAAGGACAGCGTCACAATAATTCCAAGAATGTTGGGATCCAAGATGCTATCCGTGAATTTGGATGCCCAAACGCGGAGGGTTTTGGATGCAGATACCCAACAGTGTGTGTTTTCCAATGAAAATGGACAACAACAGCCTTCCTTTTGATTTTCATTTAAAGTTTAAATTTTGCACAACCGGCCGGCTGATGTAATTGAACAAGCCGTTGTGCTTAGATTGCATTTTTTTTTTCTCAATGCTAAGCCGTATTTCAAACGATATTATGGAATCGCGTTGGACGGTATGGTTTTTATTTTAGATGCTAATTTGTAAAGTTCAAATCATATCATGAAATTGAATTAGACTTCCTTAATGTTAATTTTTTATGTTTTTTTTTAATGCTAAGTTTTAAAGCCCTAAATCAGATTATATTATGAAATGGCATTTTTCCTGAATGTTAAGTTTTAAATGGACGATTTTATGAAATCCTTTTGAGGAACAAATTATTATGTTTTACTCATAAATTAGATGATTCTTCAAACTTTAATGTACCAATGCATTTGTAAGTTTGGAGTGCTTTTCTATATAATAGGATCTTTAAGGAATAAAATTTGGATGAAGTATAAAATTTTAATGAGGGTTTACAATTATTATTTTAGCCGAGATTATTTATAGATAAGAGTCTAACGGATCTGCATTTTTTTCCCTAAATCATTATAGAAAGCAACATTTAAGTGATATTTTTTTATAGTGGCACTCTCCCAGATTTTACCTGGCTCTACCCAGGGATAGTCTACCACCCGGTTCTACATGGTGACAATCTATTAGGTCTAATTGGTGACAGTCTATCGGGTCTAACAATTCCCACGGACATAATAAAAAAATGAGACGTTTTAATTATAGATTGGAGTTATTGGTTATCAATTTCTTTATCTTTTATCATTTGATTTTTTATGAGTTGAATCAACTAATTTTTCAGAGAGATATTTTGGCTTTAACGGAAGGACAAAAATACTTTTTAATTATTTTTAATAATTTTTTTCTATTGAAAATGTTCATAATTATCTAAAGTTTGATATTTTTAACAAAAACTTTTTATTTTGGAACAAATTATAAAGTACATGTTTTTGTGGGTGCAACCTTTGAGTGCCTAAATGATGAAAACAACTTATGGTCAACTTAGATTGCATGGTTTTTTATCTGAATGCTAAGCCCTAAGCCCTAAGTCAGAAGATATTATGAAATCGGCTTAAGCTATATGGTTTTTTTTCTAGATGCTAAGTCCTAAATCCCTAAGTCATACCATATCATGAAATTGGCTTAAAGTGCATGCTTTTTCTGGGAACGCTAAGCCCTTAGATTGTATGGTAATTCAGACTTTAATGGACTAGTGCGCTTGTAATTTTGGAGTGCTTTTCTATATAATAGGAACTTTAAAGAATAAAATTTGGATGAAGTATAAAATTTTGATGAAGGTTTATAGTTATTATTTTAGCAAAGGATTTGCAAGTTTTTTTCCCTAAATCGTTATAGAAAGCAACATTTAAGAAATATGTTTTAATTATAGATTAAAGTTACAGTTTTTTTTTTAAATCACTCTAAAAAACATTTAAGTGATGTGTTTTAATTATAAATTGGAGTTATGGATTGATTTTTTTAAGAAAAAAATACTATTTATAACACAATAGAAAATAGAAAATGTAAATGTAACGGCAATCATACTTAAAATAATAATAATATATGAATGAAATTAGACATAAAAATTACATTTTTTTCTTTTAAAATATAATCATCAATATCTTTATCCTTTATCATTTCTTTTTTTTCCTTTTTAAGGAGTCCTATCCCCATTCCATTCCTAAATTTACACATATTTTGGATTATAGTCAACTAATTTTTCCAATAGGTATTTTGGCTTTAACCGAAAAAGTCGAAAAAGTCAAAGCATCTAGAATTTTTATCAATAAACAGGTAAAAGAACTAAAACATGAGATTAGTTAACATCTAGGCCTTATCGAAAAATATGTCTTCACCTTATCTTCTGGAATGAGATTATTTTCCTTTATCGATATCTTTGAGCATTTTAGAATTGGAGATTTACAGAGTGCCAAATTTATGGTTATTAGAGATAACCCTAATACAAATTAACTTATATTTTTTCTCAATTAGTTTTTCCAATGTGTTTGCTTCGCTTAGACATGTAGCTTTAATTTGTAAGTTATTACATGTAGTTTCTCTAGTTGAGTTTGAAGTTTAGGGTAACTATGATATGTATCCTTTTGGTAAATGCCTTTACACTTTCGGAGTAAAACAAAAAATAAAATAAATAAAATAAAATGATTAAATGTGCCAAAAAACCCAATCCACAATCTTGAAAGTATTCTTTATTATCAACTAGTTTTCCCAACCTCTTTGCTTTTATGAGGCAAGCAATTTTAATTTGTAACTTATTACATGTAGTTTTTGAAGTTTAGGGTAACTATGTTATTACATGTAGTTTTTGAAGTTTAGGGTAACTATGCTAGGTCTCCCTTTGGTAAAATAAAATAATAAAAGATGTCTTAATGAAAAATATCAATCTTAAAAATATCCTATGAAAATGCTTCATAAAAATGCCTCAATGAAATTGTCCTAGATTCGTAGAGTGAAAAAAAATCCCAATCTATAGTCTTGAAACCTCAATATTTAAACTATTGTGAAATAAAATGATAAATTAAATAAATTAAAATTAAGCTTGTGATAAGGAACTTGTGTACCTAACGTCTTTATAAAAAATGCTCCCTAACAAAAATGACTAATAAAAAGTCCAATTTTGAAAATATCTCAATCTTGAAAATGCCTTAATGAAATACCCAATCAAGTTTTTACTATTTTATATTAAATTCATATTTTTTTATCTATTTTAGTCCAATTTTGAAAATAGCTCAATCTTGAAAATGGCTTAATGAAATACCCATTCAAGTTTTTATTCTTTTATATCAAGTTTTTCCAAAATAAGGTTAGTCAAAAATAGAAAAGATTAGATTAAAAATATATTAAATAATAAAAAATATAAAAATAATATAATATAAGGAATTTAAATTAATTAAATATGTGTGTGTGTGTGTGTGTGTGTGTGTGTGTGTGTGTGATGTCAATTGGGGTTAGCTAAGGTGGTTGTAGGATGAAATATTCTCTTCGAGATTTACATTTTATTCTAGTAAGTGACAGAGGGATTTTCCCCTTGAAATTAATGCTCTTCAATTCTAAGTATTTCTCTAATAATGATGAAAATTAATTAGGAATTTGATGTGATCAACAATTCACAATGGAAATATAAAAAGAGAACCGACATGGGTGTGTGCAAGCTAATGAGGGTGTTTTTTGACACATTAGATGCAATAGAAAACTGGAAAAACAAGTATCCCTCAACTCACATGGATATTTTGAGACACATACACAATGAATCTTGCTACAAGTAAAACAGATGAAATGTAGGAAATTGAATGCCCTTTCCGAATATATAATTTTATTCTATTGAAAATGTTATTAACTATCAAAAGTTTGATTTTTTTAACAAAACCATTTTATTTTGGGGACAAATTATAAGTTACATGTTTTGTGGATGGAATCTTTGAATGCCTAAATGATGTACTCAAATTATGAAAACTGGTAGAGATATAGAGAAAAATGAGTACTAGTGCACCCCTATTTTTTCAAATAAAAAAAATGTTTTTTAATTATCTAAGTGATTGAACCTAAACAAAAATTATGGTAACTGGTAGAGATATAGAGAAAAACTAGTACTAATGCAGCCCTATTTTTTCAAATAAAAAAATGTTTTTTAATTATCTAAGTGATTGAACCTAAGCAATAAGCCAAGTTTAGGTGCATCCTTTTAAGGTTTAAATGCAATTATTTCGAAACAATTTTTTTATAGCATGTAGAGGTCGATGTCTTTTAGTGCACCATAAAATGTTTTTTCAAAATAGTTGAGAAACGGAAGAGTTATGGACGAAACACTAACAATGTATTTTTTGAGTTAAGGAGTCATGACACCAACAACAAAAAAAGAAAACAAACACACACACACACACACACATATATATATAGAGAGAGAGAGAGAGATATTTAGAAATTACAAGATTGGTCGGGCTATTGCCTCAACAACAACCAATTACACATAGAGCAGAAATGATACTTCGAAAAGATCAAAATTAATACAAATCTCTTGGAAATGAAATTACTACTAATCAAGTCACATCAAGATGCACCTAGGTTAAGGTAACAGGTGGAATGAGTCGATTTCTTCATTGATGTTGAGGCTTCCTTGGAACATCAAACAGGCTTTATTTTCCAGATTATCTACTTGTTTATTCAACTCTCACATAATATGATATGAAACTACCCTATCAAATTCTTTTAATATATTTTGAATTCTCTGGAGGTATTTATTCAAAGAAGGATTGTTAAAGTGATATTCAAAGTTCAACATTTTGATCAGTAACTCTGAGTCTCCAAATATTTGAATTGACTTCTATCCAATATCTTTTACTATCTGACATGCCTTCAAAATACTGTAACATTCTACTTGGTTGTTCTAGCATATCCCTAGACCCCAACTGAAACAAGTTTCAATAGATTTGTTTGAATATAGGATCACTCCACCTGCACGAGCAATCTTGGGGTTTCCCTTGGATGAATCGTCAAAGAATATAGTGGGAATTGCATTCCTCTTCCACCACAAGGAAAAAATTGAAGCATTGTCTTTCAATCTCCAAAATGGAAGTGGGGTAGGTTTTTTAATTGTTTCCCTCCTTTCACCATTCAAACAGGGACCCAACCAATCGACTACTTTAGGAGGTAGAGAGGAATTGCTCATATTTCCAGCAGATTCCATAATGAAAGTTTTCACTCTAACCGCAAAGTCAACTGGATTCAATGGTTTATTGTTGAAAATCCACTCGTTTCTAGCAATCCACACCGTCCACCAAATGAACTTTGGCACAGATTGCCATATTTTTTTCCAAACAGTACTTTGATTTAATTTGAGAGGGTTTCGGTCTTTCCACTTGCTGATGAGGGAAACAACAACAATTTGAGAAGGGACAGAAATGATCAATCCATGAAGGACCCTCCCCTGCACGATTTGAGTAAACCCACATTCAATGAAGACGTGATCTAAACAATCGACAACTGAATTGCAAAGGATGCATCTGAACGGTCCATTGAACCCATTCTTAATTAAATTCTCTCCATTCAGAGCTCGGTTGTGCATGAGCATCCAAGTAAATTTTTTTACCTTGGGCAGACTGAAAGAATCCCAAACATCTTTCCACAGAGAAGGAGACAACATATATGGATGAGGATATTGAAAAGCAATAAAGCCATGAGCTGCAGAATAAAAACCAGTACGTCCCCAACCCCATTTATCCTTAGAGGAGCGATGTATTGGAGCTAATCCTGAAAGCATGGAGTACATAAAATTTTTAAGTGGCAGAAGAGGTTTTGGAAACTCTGGCAGTGACCAACCTGACCAGTTCCCATCATTGTCCCAAGAACATATATCAGCAAGCCTCATAATTCCTTTATTTACAAAAAATAACATGATAGGATTTAGTGAGATTAAGGAAGAGAGAGGGGGATTCCCAAGAATGCTATCCTCCCATGATAAAATCCTCTCCCCATTTCCAAGAATTCTGTATAACTATTGTTGAATATGGTTTATTCCTTTTCTACATGAATTCCATATTGTTGTACCTTGAGGGGTATTTTCTGCTTTTAAATTTTTTAAGGAAGCTCCCTTTAGATATTTCATCCAAAATATCTTGCTAACTGGATGCTTTTTATCAGCAAACAACTACCAAATAATTTTCCCTCCCATAGCTAGATTTTCTAAGCTAGGATCCTGAATCTACAATCCACCTTCTGTTAATGGTCTTTAGAGAAAAAATATATACATATCGAAAAAGCCGGTTTTAGGGATTTTCATTTAAAGTTGAAATTTTGCATAGTCGGCTGATGTAATTGAACAAGACGATATAAAATAGGCGAGGCTTAGACTACATAGTTTTTCTTCTAAATGTTAAGCTGTATTTCAAACAATATTATGAAATCGGCTTAGATTGTATGGTTTTTTTCTCTAGATGCTAACTCCTAAAGTCCTAAGTCATAGGATATCATGAAATTGATTTAGACTTTATGGTTTTTTCTCTGAATGCTAATTTCTTAGGTTTTTTTTTTTTTGAATGCTAAGCCCTAAGCCAGACTATATTATGAAATGGGCTTAGACTCTATGGAATGTTTCCTTAATGTTAAGCTCTAAGTGGACGATTTTATGAAATCATTTTGAGGAACAAATTATTATGCTCTGCTCATAAATTATATGATTCTTCATACTTTAATGGGCCAATGCATTTGTAAGTTTGGAGTGCTTTTCTATCTAATAGGATCTTTAAGAAATAAAATTTGGGTAAAGTATAAAATTTTAATGAGGGATTATATTTATTATTTTAGGTTTAGGATCTTTAAGAAATAAAATTTGGGTAAAGTATAAATTTTAATGAGGGATTACAGTTATTATTTTAGGTGAGATTATTTATAGATAAGACTATAAAGGATCTGCATTTTTTTTCCCTAAATCATTATAGAAAGCAACATTTAAGTGATATTTTGTATAGTGACACTCTCCCATATTCGACCTGGTTCTACCTCGTTATAGATTGGAGTTACTGGTTATCAATATTTTTATCTTTTATCATTTGATTTTTTATGGGTTGAATCAATTAATTTTTCCCAGAGATATTTTGGCTTTAACAGAAGGACAAAAATTAAAAAGAGAAATTGGTTAAAGAACTTAACCATAAAATTAGCTAACATATAGGCCATGTGGAAAGATAGGTCTTCACCTTATCTTATGGAATGAGATGGTTTTCCTTTATAGATGTCCTTGATCCTTTTAGCAATGGGGTTTTACTGAGTGTCAAATTTATGGTTATTAGAGATAATCTTAATATGGATTAACCTATCTTTATTCTCAATTAGTTTTCCCAACTTCTTTATGAAAATGTTTCGTAACAAAAATCACGATTAAAAAATCCAATTTTGAAAATAGCCCAATCTTGAAAATGCCTTTATGAAATACCCAATCAAGTTTGTCTTCACCTTATATTCTGGAATGAAAAGATTTTCCTTTATCTTTGATCCTTTTAGAATTGGGGTTTTATTGAGTGCCAAATTTATGGTTATTAGATATAACCTTAATACAACTTAACCTATATTATTCTCGATTGGTTTTCCCAACCTGTTTGCTTCTTTGAGACAAGTAGTTTTAATTTGTAAGTTATTACATGTAGTTTATCTAGTTGAGTTTGAAGTTTAGGGTAACTATGATATGTCTCCCTTTGGTAAATTCCCTTATACTTTTGAAGTAAAAAAAATTAAATAAATAAAATAAAATTATTAAATATGCCTTAATGAAAAATGTCAATCTTAAAAATATCCGTAAAAATGTCCTAGAGTGCACAGAGTGAAAAAAACTCAATCCACAATCTTGAAAGTATTATTTATTCTCAACTATTTTTCCCAACCTCTTTCCTTCTATGAGGCAAGTTGTTTTAATTTGTAACTTATTACATGTAGTTTTTGAAGTTTAGGGTAACTATGCTAGGCCTCCTTTTGGTAAATGTTGTGAGGTGTTTATACTATTAGGGTTAAAAGAATTTTTAAATCAATAAAATAAAATAATAAAGATTCCTTAATGAAAAATATCCTATGAAAATGCTTCATAAAAATGCCTCAATGAAAATGTCCTAGATTTCATAGAGTGAAAACACCCCAATCTATAATCTTGAAAACTCAATATTTAAACTATTGTGAAATAAAATGATAATAAAATAAATTAAAACTAAGGTTGTGATAAGGAACTTGTCTACCTAATGCCTTTAAAAAATTTCCTGAACAAAAATGACTAATAAAAAGTCCAATTTTGAAAATAGCTCAATCTTGAAAATGCCTTAATGAAATACCCAATCAAGTTTTTACTCTATATTAAATTCATATTATTTTTTTTATCTATTTTAGCCCAATTTTGAAAATAGCTCAATCTTGAAAATGCCTTAATGAAACACCCAATCAAGCTTGTATTCTTTTATATCAAATTCATATTACTTTTTTATCTATTTTTTCAAAGTAAGATTAGTCAAAATAGAGAGGATTAGATTGAAAATATAATAAATAATAAAATAATAAAATAATATAAGATATATATATATATATATATATGATGTTAATTGGGTTTAGCTAAGGTGGACCATACTGTCATGGACCACAAGCAGCAAGGTATGGCTATAAAGCTTGATATGGCTAATGCATTTGATTGAGTTAATCACTTCTTTCTTTTTGAAATTATGTCAAAATTTGGTTTCTCCTTAAGGTTAATTAGATGGATCAAGGCTTGTATCATCAGCCCCTGGATTACCCCATTCGTAAATGGCAGGCCAACTAAGTTCTTTCAAGCCACCAGGGGAATCAGTTAAGGCTACCCGCTGTCCACATATCTTTATCTCCTGGTAGCTGACTCTATGAGTAGAAAACTGTGGCAACAATAGGATATTGGGCAGCTTAAGGGTCTAAAAATTGCAAGAGGTTTTATAGCTACAAATCATGCGCAATTCGCTAATGATGCCATCCTGCTTGGAGGCGCATCCATGATCATAGCAGAAAGGTTTAGAAGAGTGCTCTTCACTTTTCTTAAAGCCTTGGACGATGAGATAAATGCTACAAAATCAAAAGCATGCGGATAGAATTGCCTCCCTGGAAACATGGCAAAGATATATCGAATCCTTGGATTCGAAGGGCTCACTACTTGGAACTCTTTCACCTACCTAGGCATACCCATTTTCAAAGGAAAAAAAAAGGTGAACTAGCAAGGTTTGACAAACAAAATAAAAAAATAAAAAATTAATGCATGGGAAACCATATGGATCAACCCAGCAGGAAGGTTAGTACTTATTAAAGCAGTACTCTCTGCATACCCAATTTATGTATGCTCCATTTCTCTAGCTCCTAAACAATTAATTCAGTAAATCAATGGAGAGATACAGAAATTCCTTTGGCAAGGAGGAAAGTCAGCCAACAAAAAAAAATACAATCTGGTAAATTGGGACATCGTGTGATGTCCAAAGAAGCATGGTGGAATGGGAGTCAGAGATCCCCAAGACATGAACCTGGCCCTCAGTGCAAAAATATTGTGGAGAGTTTGTACAGGAAAGAGTGCATGGTGGAAATCGGCCCTACAAAAAAAATGCATGACATGAAATAGAAAGAGATCTGTTGAAAGCATAAATATGAATAGAACCGGATCCTCAATCTAGGAGATATGCAAAAAATCAGCCTCTGTAATTCAAGAAAGTATACACTGGATTGCTGGGAATGGGAAGCATGTATTAATGTGGAAGGACAGGCTTGGATTGAAATCGCCAGCAAATTACTGTCAACAACTGAGTGAGCTAAAGACCTTGTGTGAGAGAAATGATTACAACACGCTTTATGACATATCTATCTGGACAGAAAGAGGTACATGGAAAGGCTAGAAATCCATTAATATTCCAGTGAACTTGCGTGAAGATTACAGAGTGATCCTCATGATCTTGCATGGGAAAGCTCCAATTCACAAGAATATAGCTGACAATCATGGATGGGGAAATGTTGGAATTTATACAGTTAAAGAAGGCTATCATATGGTGTACAAAAGCACGGGGACTTCACTTAGTGAACCTCTCACATAGCACGTACAATCATGGGATATTAAAGAAACCCTTAATTTTCAGAGATATTGACCCAAACTCTTTTTGTTGAAACCCCCTCCCAATACTTAAAACCTCCTCCCCACCCCTTTTTATACCTCAATCCTTA
>LPNX010626440.1:60147-74909 GCA_001517045.1 Pseudotsuga menziesii
TGAAATGATGAGGCATTTGAGGATTGGAAAGTGTGTACTTTGTCATATCAAATTGCCTGTCTTGCATGTCATTTCCAAATGCACCACCTATTCTCTATCATGATTATACCTTTTTACATGATTTCATGTATGCCACTTCTATAACTCAAATTGTAAGTTTTTTGTAATGTATATTTCCATCTAAACAAAATCCTCTTTATTTTTTATTCAAAGTCTCTACTTAGATAATAGAATATATACAATGGTGATTTAACAAATTGGTATACACAATGTTTGACCTACAGGGAGATGGCTTCTCACAAGGGAGGTTTTGTCATACGTTACAATCCTAAAGATACTGAATTTATAGAAGCATATCATGATTGCGAGGATAAGTTCAAAAAAGTATGATAGTTTTACCTGTGCAAGAAGCTACAAGGACATAACTAGGAGGTTACTAGAGCATTCAGAAAAATCGATGGCTACCAGGAAAATCTAGGGTGTATGACTCTTTAGGCAACAAAGGAATCTATTTCAACTACTAGAAGATTGTCCATAGATGGATAACACTAGTTCAAAATAATAATATCATAGGGGCCAATTACAACCAATTTCTTGAGACAAAACATTTGAACCTATACTAGATTAAGAATGGAATCCCTAGACTCTCGCTCAAAGGGGAATGGAGTAAACTGCTCAAAATGGTCCAAAAGTACATCAATTATGAAGGTAGATACACTACAACATTTAAGTATCATATGATGTGTATTTTACATCTAAATGCAGACAATAGGATGAATCTACCTTATTTGCTACTAAAATTTGTAAAGAAAATGGCTTCCAAAGTTCATTCCCACCCAGAAAATACCTAGCAGAATGTTTTCCATCAGCAGTGTTTTCTTAATTTATTAGTTGTAGAATAATTAAATAAGGTTCAAATAACATGACAACATTTTCTATTATGGGATGGTTTCAAAGTTAAAGATGATGAGCCCCAAGAAACAAAAGCAATCACTCCCACTAAAAGAGTGAAGACTCCTAAAACACCTATAAGTCTAGAATTTGATCCTTTAAGTGTTGAACTGGAAACCAAAATGTTACAAGGGAAACTAGATCAAACAAGAGGAGATTGAATTTGAGGAAGAAAGAACCTTAAATAAAAACTAGAATTTGTTCAAGAACATAACAAGTAACTCCCAATGTAAAAAAAGTTTATAGCAAAGAAAAATAATATTTCATCCAATAGTCAAAGTCCATGGAATCTATCTTTAAGCCTTCCATGCAATGTGTGAGGCCTTAAGCCACAACATAGGTCATGCATAGGAAATATTTAGCATTTGAGTAATATTTGGTGTCACATTTGAAGGTTTAGTACACCAAGGATGGTTCTCACAAGCCAATTCGTGTTCCAAGGTGAATATCTATGGTTTAGTCCATAGCATGTGGTTTATGGGTTTTACATAGTCATCCATGAGGCTGTCCTAGTCCATATTTTCGCTATGACATGGATATGGTGGGAATTTTGATGTTTGTCACATTAGGGATACTTCTTGGTCAGTAATCCATGGTTTAAGACCAAAACACATGTTGTTGGGATATAACATTTGTCTATGGGGTTCATGTTCTTTACATAGTAACCCTCAACATTGCATAAGACCTCTTTAGGGAATACGTATCCTATATGTGAGATATGGCCACCATTTTTAGGAGGGGAACACTAGGGATGGATATAGAGGACCATTCCATGGTATAATGAAAAATATAGGACCTTATGGCATAGCATTTTACTACGGAGCTCATGGTCCATGTGTGCGGTGCCAAACCACCATATTAGTCCTCCATAGGGAATCTTTGGTATGGAAGTGGAATATGGTGCTCATTTTGAATTATAGAACACTAAACATGGTTCTTGGTGTCTATTATGTAGTTCAATTCCAAAATGTAGGGTATTTTACAGTAACATTTTTCTATGGGGCTTGTGAGACATCCTTGTATCCCTTGGACACCACAATGATTCTGCAAAGAGAAATTTGTCATGTGATTAGGACATGATGGCCATTTTGAGTTTGAAACATTGAGGATGGTTATCATGGCTTTATACATAGTACAAGGTCAAAAATATAGAGTTTGAATCCATAACATTTTCCTCTAGAACTATGTGTGGGCCCCAAGCCATCATATAAGCCTTTGTGTAAGGAATTGTTTTCCTACAAGAAGGATATGGTGCCCATTTCAATATTTTTGATACCTCTTCCTCCTATGTTAGGTTAAACTATTCCAATATCCTTACATGACCCTTCAAGAATACCTATAGCAAGGAAAATACCAAGCACAAAGGTAATGTGGATACCAAATGGACCAATTGGGTGAAGGAAACAAATCCACAATGTAGCATGTGGAAAAAAGACAAAGGACTGCAAATAGTTGGACTAACATAAGATTGCAAACATCTGGACTAATCACATGAAAGCTACAAAAGTGTGTCCTTAACAAAATTTTATAATTAGCAAGGCACCCATTGTGAAGTCACCTCCTAAGTTTCTATTCATAGAAACTATACAAAAATTATTCATAAACTACTTTGATTTCATATTTAATGATAGATACCAGCTCAACATCATGTATGATAGATATCACCTTGGAACATATTGAGAAAATACTCATGTGACCTAAGTACAGACTACGTGATGTCGTCATTCCCATCCCCATAGTCCATTAAATTTTATTTTTTCACTCCTTAACTTAGATATAAGTTCTCACCCAACAATATCTATATATTTATAACCACCTCCCTCTTTCTATTCACCTCCTTGGATATTACCATGTATTGGTAATGATGACACTAAACCCTAGCTAGGATGCTTTGGAATATCAAGTGCCACATGGATTGTTGTGAAGGGGTCTAGTAAAGGATTATGAAACGAATGTTACTATGTGAATACTAGTGATTTGAGTGTATGGGTATTTAGTGTTCTAAATTTTCATCATCGAATCAACTAAGTATTACATCTGAACATTGAAGTGTGCAATGTTTGTGATGGGTTCAAGGGATACAGTTTTTTATGGCTACATCCAACCACAATTGCTATAAAAAAAATTAGGTATACCAAGTTCTATAATTTCTACACACTTTGCTTGTGCATACCTTAACAACATGTGTTTATGCACTTCTATTGTATATGACTATGGATGCCAATCGTCAATAAAGATGTCATGAAAGTGTAAAACATGCAAAATATATAGAAGCATTTGTAACGTATCAAAGTTTTGAAGATCCAATGTTTTACATTTGGAATATCTACAATGGCCATTAGTCCCTATCATTGAGAGTTTCCTAAAAAACAAATCCTAGCATGCCTTGAACCTTTGACCAACTCCAAAGGACAAATCTAAATATAGAATAACATCATGGAATATCTTATATTAATATGAGACTCATACATTTTGATAAATTTTTGGTTGGAGTTCACTGCTCGGTTTTGTTTTCAACTAGTGACCTGTTATCACATATATAGTAGTCAGGCTACCATATTCTATTTTTCAGATACAATACATTTTTCAGCCAGATCTCTTACATATGAGATGCTGAGATGAGCAGCTTTGTCATATCATTACTTTATTTGTGGACTATTGTACTCTCCCATGTCAGGACTAAGTCTCAGGACACTCAAACTTGAGGACTAATGTAGCCATTTAGTCATTTACAGAGCAGTTATTGACGCCCAGATTTATATCAGTGCTTTCTCATTGGACAGATGATGGTTCAGATGGATTATATGCATGATTATGACTTAGATTTTATGATATTGTGGTATGGTTATCATTGCTCTTACACTCATCTTTGTGACATGTATTAACATGTAGTGTCATGATTAGGTTGTAATAATTATATGGACTTGGATGTATTTTGTATTATGTATTGATGTCCCTACTTAGACTTGGAAGTTCTTGATATATACTCATTGGTTTTACCCTCCTTAGAGAGAATAGAGGTAGTCATTCCCACCATTGTTTTGGCTTCCTAGTGTTGGATTCATCATTCACTATCTCCACCCATCCATTACCTTCCAATTTTGTTTTAAACTTGACTTACTACTTGACTTGTGGCATGGAGGACCTTTCCCCACTAGAACCTTTGTTGGACCTCCCTGTTTATATTGTGTCTCGGCTCTAAGTTGGTGACAGAACTTTCATTTGGTGAGTTGGATTTTATGCCTAAATCATTCTCGTCAATTGTCCCGATGTTTGGCACTGTGTAGAACTCCCCCTAGTCACTTGAGATGTTGTTGGCTAAAACTAAAAGCTCATGTACTACTTGTATTGGAAAATTTTATATATGCGCCCATGGAAAATAAAAATGCTAAACTGTCTTTCTTAACATATGAGAAAAAGGGCAAGAGAAATGAAATTCTGAAAATACCCCTTGAAGGGTATAAGAAAAGGTCCCAAAAGCAATGGTTAATTATATGCTATATCTAAATATTGTTGATCTTATAAATTTGAATGTGTCCCAGATGAAAGTTGCGATTAACTGTGCTTTTAAGCACTGGTGAAGTCCCAAAGGGTCATATAGGCCAAAAAAAAAAAGGCCATGGAAATAAAATTGATGGTCCTAATGAAACTAGATCAAACTTGATGTAGACATGATGCCTAAGTTGAATTAGCACCCTCTAAACAACTCAACCATTTGTGAGGAACCGCCATTCCTTGTGTTGTTGTTTGTCCTGTGGGTGGTTATAGTGAGTATTTCCCTACCATATCCAAAGTGTCATGATGTTAAGTAGGAAATCATCATTTTCCCTAGCCTTGTAAATTTCACCCTTCACTAGCAAATTGACTACAACTATGAAGTGAGTATAGTCCTGAAAGTCTAGTCTAAGTTATAATAAATAAAGCCCTATATATGTATTTGGTTGATGTACCATAAGTGAAATGACTGCTACTTGTTGTGATTGTTGCTTAAATGATTTGTAGAGCATGTCTTATCCTAATAGCACTTGCAGCAGATAGATGATAGTTTGAGTTATATTATTGGTATCTGGTCATTTACAGGTGATTATATTGTCTATTGGATGTTGTTGATCATCAAGAGAGACTTGGAAAGGGTATGAGTATACACCCTATATGGATTTGGACTCTCTAAGTCTAATGAGATAGTTTATTTTTAGTTTCGAGCACTTGCAGTGATGATCAGGCTCATTTTACCTTTCTGATGCAGTTTTGCTTCACAAGATGATGTGTCTGAGCAGGGAGATGTTTCATTTGGATATCCTAGGGCGTTGTATAGGAATAGGGGGTGCAGCCACTTGATTGTACCATAGTACCCCCATCCTAGAGAGCCTGGTGGGATCAGTTTGACAATGTAGGCACCCTAGGAGGCTGCTTTGGTAGGTTCATGTTTTGTGAGGCAGATTAAAAAATGATTAAATGGCTATTGAAGAAATTGATTTGGGCTACTGAGGTAAGGAAATTACATGGGATGAGTCGTGATGATGGGATTGATGTCCTCCGCACCTTCTCTAGCAGTTGTAGCACCTCTTTGGGCCCACACCTATTTTTTGGGCATTTTTATACTATTTTCTGGAGCTTTTGAGAGGCTCATGATTTCCTCAAGGAAGCACAAAGTCAAAGAATTAAAATATTATATTATTTTACTATGCCATGGGGCACCCATAGGGATTTATTTAACACTCCATGGACCCACCATGTGCTTCATTTATTTCTTGTTGTGTGGGGTACCCTCTTTATGGGTGATTTAGTCCAAAGTTGGTACTTTATGGTTATATTGATCCATGTATTGTATGTTGAGCTCATCTCAACCATTGATTAGAATATTTTATCTTTTAATATTAGCCACTCATTTTGAAAGTGGTTGGGATTTTGCTTCTCTCATTTCTATTTAAAGGAGAGAGCTTCTCATTTGTAAAGGGTCTTTGGTGTTGGAGACATTTACCCACCATGCACACTTAATTTGGTCAATTTGGCCTAGTTAAACCACTATCCTAAGTTATTGACTTAATTGGAATTAGAGGAGCACTGTATGACATCAGCATGAGCACTCCCATGCCTACCTTCAGTTAAGAAGGCCAACTAAGCCTTCTCATTCATTCGGGGAGGCTAACTGGAGCACTCCGGGGGTGATCTGAGTATCAAAAATGCACTTAATTGATAACTGATGGTTACAATCAGTTAAATCTAAGTGGTCAAGGTGCCTCCTTTAATTATATTGATTATTTAATTAATATTCAATGAACTGGAGTCAACAGGGGTGCCTCCAACCACCTTTGATGGCTAGTTTGACTTCAATTAACCTCATCGGGGTTCATTGGAGTTATTGATGCACTACCACTTGTTGGTTGGCATATAGTGACATGTGTCTAAGCTACTTTTAGTTAGAATCAATCATTTATTACACTCTGAATTCAATTAGGACTCAGTTGAGTCAATCGACACTTGATCAGTTGGTTAACTAGTGTGTTTACTGTGGCTTACAGTCAGTTAAGCTACACCCATTCATTCAATTTGAATAACCTCCTTGGGAATTCAAATTGTCTTGAAATTCATGCATATTGCATGGTAATTATATTATATTATTCATTATTCATTTGATTATACATCGCTGCTACTTCCATTGTAGCACCATTTTGCTAATTTTATGCATATTTGTCTGTGCTCTTTGTGAGACTGTGTTTTTAGTTCCTAGACCATTGTGACAAATTAATATGGTATCAGAGCTCATGGAGGAACGAAGCTCAAATCTCTCAAAAACAATGTTTTTGACAAATATTGCATGAAAATTTGAGCAAAAGCTCAAAATTCCAACACTACACCAGAATCCAAGGCTTACCACTTAATACCCCAAGTAAAGGAATTGTTGATCAAGCTTGCTTGATCAACTATGCTCGGTGTGATGAAAGCCTAAAATGTGTAGGCTGTCTGATCTTATGGTGCCCCTTTTGTTATGATTTGAAGGTTTTAACAGGTGAAAAGCATTCTCTCCAGTAGTTTCAGATGGCTTCTTCAGTAGAACTCTTAACTCCGTTCAATTTCCATTCATGGAAAGGAGACATGGAGATCTAGCTACATGCCAGAGGACTCTATAGGGTCACTATGGACACTAAAGAAGAGCCTGATTATGTGACAGACAAAGCTATATTCTTGAACAAGAAAGATGAAGCATTTGTATTCTTGTGCCTCTCTGTTTCCTAGGATCTTCTTTTCTATCTCTCGGGATTAAAGACTCCAAAGGAAATCTAGGACAAATTGGAAACCCTGTATGGAAAATAGGATGATTTGAGAGTATACCAGCTTGAGAATGAGTTGATGTCTCTACAGCCTTCCAATTTCGAGACCTTAAATGATTTTTTCACAAAGTTCAAGCACATTTTCTTACTGTTGAAGCAATGTAAGGTGGAGAAGGAGGATGATCCGCTCATCCTTTCCATACTCTCCAAACTTGGAGCTGATTATTTAGTGTTTGACTCTACATTCCGTGCGGGGAAGCTCACAATCCCTGGATGGAAGATGCCTTCACTCAATGCCTTCATTGAGTCCCTAACAAGTGAACATGATAAGCTTGTCCAGATGGGGATCATCAGATCCTCCCGTGATCAAGCCCTCCATGTCTTGGAGCCCAAATATCTAAAGGGTAAAGGAAAGCAATAGAAGAACCCAAAAACCAAATTCGAAGCTCCTAATCCTAAAGTTGAAAACCAGCAGCATGAAGAGTCTTCTGACTCAAAGAAGAACAAAGGAAAAGGGCATCATGGAAAGGAAATTTTCAAGTGTTCATACTATGGGAAGGGCTTCCACCCTGAACATTCCTGCATAAAAAATAAACTTGATGAAGCTACCTCTCTCCTTGAGAGAAATCACATCAATCTTCTGGAAAGCTTTCGGAGGAGAGATTAGCAATATTGAGAACCACAGCATGAAAGAGGTCATGCCCTCATGGCAAGCACTTCAAAGTCCAAAGCACTCTTGATAGACTCTAGAGCTTCAAACCACATGATGGCTGAAAGAGACTCCTTCTCATCTTTGGAGACCGGCAAATCCATCCCTATCCACATGGGATATTACTCCACAATCATATCCGAAGGACAAGGTACTGTAGATCTTGAGCATGGTTATTTTTCCAATGTTCTGTATGTACCATCTCTTGCATCAAACCTCCTAAGTTTTTATAAAATGAAACATACAGTAGTGCACAAGAGAGTATCCTTTATCCTGGATGATGTAGATATCACAGAACTTGCATCTGAAAAACTTGTAGCAAAAGGCCTTGCAAACCATCATGCAAAATCCTACGAGTTCTCCCATTTTGTGTTGGATTCAAATCCCACCGCATTATTGACTCATGGAAATGAAGTTAGTATACTGTGGCATGAGAGGTTCAGCCATATGAACTTCAAATACTTGTAGAAATTATAGAATAGTTATATGGTTGAAGGCCTCCTGGTCATCAAAGCTACCACTAGAATTTGCAAGGGCTGTGTTGTTGGAAAGTACCCTGAACATAAGTTCGATCGGGGGAAGGCAAGCCGAGCATCATGCATCTTGGGACTGATACATTCTGATATCAGCGTTCCCATTCCTATCACACACATGAATGGATCAAGGTACGTTTTGACTTTCATTGATGACTTTTCTAGATACACATGGGTCTTTTTATCAAAAACAAGTCGGAAGTCTTGGAAACATTCACTGAATTGAAGGCCTTGATTGAGAATGCATCTGGCCAAAAGATAAATATATTGAGATCTGATAATGGTGAGGAGTATGTTAGTAATGAGTTACTACATATATGTTCCCAAAGTAGTATTTAGATCCAGCATCCATTCCCCTACACTTGTTGATGTATATGTAACTTCGGAATGTATTCTTCTATGTATCTTATGTATTGTAACCCGATGTTTATTCCGATATGTTTCTATTATGTATTTAAGTCATGTGATCATGCCCCGATGTTCCGATCGGGAAGATTAATAATGTAAACAAGTCATGTCAAGTCATTAGGTAAGTCCCCACAGTTTTGGGGCACTCGAGTTATTGTACACTAATTAAGGTGTAGGCTTGGGTAAGTAATATTAGGTCGAGCCTACGTGTGAAAATGCACTTCAAGTGAACAGAAGAATATAAATAGAGAGTGAGACTCTCTATTTATCACACACATCATTCACTCTCTTAAGTGTGGCGCACTAGTGAAGAAGGAAATTTTGGGACTAGACAGAAGACAGAAGACTACTGCTGTTTTGGGAGATCTCTTACTGTTTTGGTGCTAATTCTATCTTAGAGGAAGTTGCAGGGTTTTATCCTTTATTGTTTCCCCGAGGAAAATCTCTTTGTGTCTCTTGTCTCTTGTGATGTGCTTATGTTTTATTGCTGTGCTTGTTATTCTCTCAGTGAAAAGATCCTAAGATCATAATGCTAGCTTAATGTGATGAAAAACTAACATGGTATCAGAGCTAACCTGAGAAGAAGACATTGTGTAGCTACAAGAACTAGGGCTTCCTAGTTTGTGGATCTTCCTCCACATATTTTCAGCAAAATTATGCTAGGATGACTCTCCATTGAAGGGTGCATCTTTCGGTCGATGCGGAATTCAATTTCAAGCATTTTCAGTTTCGATGTGGAAATTAGGGCTTTCTACAGAAGAGAAATTTTTGAGTGAGACGAACATAAGATTTTTCTCCTCATCAAAACCGAATTTTAGAGACCTGGATCAAGAAATTTGGTTGGGTGAAACTCCAGGGAAGTCAAACCCTAGTTTGACCCTGAGCTAGGAGAAACCCTAAATACTAAAACTGCTAAATTTTGGTACAGTCGCTATATTATAATATTGGTGAAGTCTCAGAAGCTAAAAATTGCAGGGGCTGAATATAAAATCCTGATGAAGCCTGTGTCCAAAAATCAGACTTAGATTCGCTGTACTCCAGGAGATATGATCTCTCCAAGTTAGGGTTCCAGCCTCTTCCAGAATTCATCCCTAAACAGGACATCTAGGGAGATCTGCAATATCTTGAGCTAAAGAGGTCCAAATGGAATTCCTAAAGATATTCTAGAAAGGGAACAGACTTTAATTTTGGTGATCCAAATATCAGACTTATAAGATGAACCAGTGACAGGTGGCATGCCGTACAACTTCACTATTCTGAACAGTCCTGTAACAGGTCACCTTGGGAAAAGGATCATAAATCCCAAATGGTGAAACCAATTCTGATGAAACCTATGGTTTTGGATCAGGTACATGTGAGGTTAACTCAGTGCAAAATTTCAGACATACAGGATCATTAATTTTAGAGATATCACAGAAACAGTAACAGGCATTTCTGCAGAAGAAATCAGAAAATTAGGGCTTCCTGTTCTGGGAGCTTCCCTCCACTGTTTTTAGAAAAGGAGTACATTGGACAGCTCCATTTGAAGAGATCTATCTGTTTATCCAATCCGATCTGAAATATTTCAAGTTTTGAAAATTAGGGTTTCTGTGACAAACCCTAGATCAGCCAACTCCGGGACAAGGACGGACACCTCAAATCGGTAAGATCTAATCCTTTGCTATTTCCATTTGAGGTTCTCATTTCAATATGATATATCACATCATCTTGGTGACAAGCTTGGGGAAGTTGAAAACTTCCAAGCCGGGAAGTATTTGATCTCTCTGAAGAAAATGGATTGGATACCTACCTGAGTATAGAGGTTCCAGTTTCAAATGGAGACGAGGTTAGAAGCCTTTCACAAGAAGAACTTGGTCAAGGCCAAAGAAGACATCATGCTCATAATGCAGAGGATGATGAACCATCCAGAAAGAGATCCAGATATGAAAGTGAAGATTCTTCAAGCAAGGATGAATATGTTCTGATATCAGCTCTCATAGGTAACATTACTCATGGTAGTGATGATTGGCTTATAGACAGTGGGGCTTCCAAACATATGACGAGATTCAAGGAATCCTTTGTAAGACTGTCAGAACATGAATCACCTCACAAGGTGAAACTAGGAGATGACTACCAATATCCAATAAAAGGTAGTGGAAAATCTTCATACAAGCTAGACTCTGGTAAGTCTCTAACAATGAAAGAAGTATTGTTTGTTCTAGGACTCAAGAAGAACCTTCTCTCCATTTCAGCATTGATACAAAAGGAATGTGCGTTGCATTCATAGATGGTCAAGTCATCATGTGGCCAAAAGGAAAGACTATCGATGATGCGGTAGTGATTGGAAAATAAGAAGGAGGCTTGTACAAATTGAAGGGTCATCCAAAACAAGCCTTGATCCATGACACAGTAGAGCTAAATGAGCTTTGGCATAGAAGGATTGCACATGTGCATTACAGAGCACTACCTATTGCAAGAAAAGCTGTTGAAGGTCTTCCCGAATTTCAAGCTATTTGAAGGGAAGAACAAAAATCAGAATATGACCTAAAGAAACCAGTTGAAGAATGCGAAGATCTAGAATGCAGAGACCATGTAGTCATAAGAGTCTCTCAAATCAAATAACAACTTGAAGCGGTAAAAGAAAAAGTGAAGAATGCAGAAGTGATGATGGCCACCTTGAATGGCCGCCCAGGAACATGGAATTCATTCATTCAAGGAATGTGTTCCAGAAGGAAGTGATTACTTTCAACAGACTCCAAGAAGAAGAAGAAGCTTGATTCATAAGAAGAGAAGGGAAGATGGAAGAAACTGAAGATCAAGCTCTCATCATCCAAAGAAGATCCCTCAAGCGATGAGGAATATGAAGATCTCAACTCTTGAAGAACTTCTTATCCACCTTAGCATTTGGATAAGAAACGATGCTATCATGAATGAAGAAGACGATGAAGCTGAAGACTCAAGAAGGAGTATACCCATGAAACAAATAAAGATAAGTATTCAGTTGTCATTTCATGATATTGTTTTGTTATGCATTTGTTTATAGTCAGTTGATGTATTATGCATGATAGGATGTTTGCATTAACGATAGTATACTACTAATATGCATGTGATGGGTAAGTAGCTCATGGTGCTATACAACTCTCCATTGCTACTTATCTAGAATGAAACATCTTTGCTGACATATTGGATTAGTGCACAATCTCAATGTTGTCCTGGTAGAGATGGAAGGCATCTAGAAAGTTTCAGTGAGATATGGATGAATGTTGTATTGGCTAAAGTAGTTGCATGATCATATATTTATGCATAAGTATTTGCCAGTATGAATATTCTTTATGAAATGTTCTAACCATACAAATGCATTTGACTTGTAGGAAAGATCGCATACATAACCACCTACAAGCAAAGAAGAATGAAGACTTGTTTTGAAGAGCAAGTGACGACATTTCAAAATGAAGAATAATATGATGAGTGCAGTGACATCATTGATGCAGAACCTTCCAGCCACCAAGAAGAAAGGGAAAGTTCAAGAAGAATGATGTCTGGGTGAGGTATCAAGACCTAAATAGAAGTTCATAGTTCCATCATGCAGTAGTTGGAAACATCGTGGGATACAAAGCAAGATTCGTAGCATGAGGCTTCTCACGAAAGGAAGGCCTAGACTACGAAGAGACATTTGCAACCAGTAAGAGTTGAAACACATACATGATGAGATTGATGAATATCTTAACCTTTGCTACAAGGTTGATAGAGGATGGCAAGCTCACAGATGGGTGCAAGATGAACTTTTGAAGAAGTTCAAGATAGAGGATCTTAGTATCCAGTGATCCTAGATGGATACTACTTGTCACTCCAGTACAGAATGTTTCAGTGCATAGAGTACGGAAGACAGAGGGAGTATGATGCTCCGCTTCATAGGGAGTGATTTCAGAAGATCCTGAGGTTCGACATGGTACGACGGGATGGGAATATTATTGATGATTCTAGGCTTTACTGAGAGTAAAGTGGATTCAAACCTTTGATCCAAGGTTGAAGGTGGAAGACCAGTGATGCTCCTGTTATGTGTCGATGCACTATTTTCTAGGCATGGAGGTGTGGACAAGGGAAGTATGCAGTAGAGATCTTGAATAGGTTCAGGATGATGGAATGCATGACCACACCTATGGCATCAAACCTGAAGTTGTTAAGTGATGCTTCATCAGAGACGGTTGATGCTACGATGTATCGTCAGATGATTGGGTCATTGATGTAACTGACGAACACGAGACCAGATATTTTCTTTGCTGTGAACACCTTGAGCCAGTACCTGATAGATCCAAGAAGTGTTCACTTGATGGCTGCAAAGCATATTCTGAGGTACCTGAAGGGTACAATTGATTATGGGCTCAAGTACGATGCAAATCAGAAGATTAACCTAGAGGGTTATGTTGATTCAGATTGGGCAGGTAGTGCCATCGATAGGAAGAGTACTTCGGGATGTTGCTTCAGTATAGGATCAGGTGTGATCTCTTGGTTTAGCAGGAAGCAATCCTGTGTGGCACTGAGTACAGCTGAAGCAGAGTATGTCGCAGCTTGTTCAGCTAGTTGTGAGGTAGTATGGCTGCGGAAGCTACTGTCTGATATATTTGATCTCCAGTTGGATGCTACTTGTATACATTGTGACAACCAGAGTTGCATGAAGTTGTCAGAGAATCCAGTGTTCCATGACAAGTCGAAGCATATCGAGATCAAGTATCACTATATCAGGGATATGGTGCAGAGAGGAGCAGTGACGCTCCTGTATGTTGCGACGGAGGAACAGATAGCTGATGTATTAACGAAGCCATTGGCTAGGCTGAAGTTCGAGTACTTCAGAGAGAGACTTGGTGTACTCTAGATCGAGGCTTCCTCCCATAGAAAGTGATGAGACCCATAGCCATTCTGACATGGTGAGAGGATTGGTTCCTTCCATGGTCAGATGTAAGGGCTGATCCATTTCATCATGGTGAGAGGATTTGGTTCCTTCCATGTCAGATATGAGTGATGATTGCCATTCTAGGAATGGAGGCACCTGGTTAGTTACCACGAACACTCAGTGTAAAAACTGAGTAGCCATTCTGATGTGATAGGGGGATGTGTTCCCACTTGATCAGATGTAAGGGCTGAACCATTCTGATCATGGCTAAAGGATTTAGTTCCTTCCATGTCAGATGTGAGTGTTGGCCATTCCGACGAGCAGGTCGGATGTAAGGGCAACTACCATTCTCTAGGAGAATGGAGGCACCTGGTCAGTTACCAGGTAGCTCAGTCGAGGAGGACTAGGGGCCATTCTGATATGATTGCTGGGATGTGTTCCCTCATGATCAGATATGAGTGCACGCCCTTCCATCATTGTGAGCGGGATGTGTTCCCGCCTGGATGGATGTAAGTGCTGAGCCTTGTCACAGATGATAGTAGGTGTGTCCTATCATGCTGGTGACTATAAGTGCAATGCCTTTTCATAGATGGTAGTAGGTGTGTCTTACCATGCTGGTGATTGTAAGTGCAGATCCTTTTCACAGATGGTAGTAGGTGTGTCCTACCATGCTGGTGATTATAAGTGCTGAGCCTTTCCACAGATGGTAGTAGGTGTGTCCTACCATGTTGGTGGATGTGAGCACTGTGCCTTTCCACAGATGATAGTAGGTTTGTCCAATCATGCTGGTGGTTGTAAGTGCTGTGCCATTTCACAGATGATAGTAGGTGTGTCCTATCATGCTGGTGACTGTAAGTGCAGTGCCTTTTCACAGATGATAGTAGGTGTGTCCTATCATGCTGGTGACTGTAAGTGCAGTGCCTTTTCACAGATGGTAGTAGGTGTGTCCTACCATGCTGTTGATTGTAAGTGCAGAGCCTTTTCACAGATGGTAGTAGGTGTGTCCTACCATGCTGGTG
>LPNX010626440.1:75147-140271 GCA_001517045.1 Pseudotsuga menziesii
TATAGTTTACTACATGATCAGATGTGAGTGTTGGGCATGCTTTTCTGATGAGCAGGTCAGATGTAAGTGCTGAGCGAAGACCTACATGAGGGTAGGCCTACAACCAGCATGAAAAAGGGCTGGCTCTATAGAACTTCCTATGACGAGAAGAATCATGAGATAGCACCAGTGTTGATCCAGATCGAGTGATGATCCAGATCCAGTAATGATGATCCAGATCGAGTGATGATCCAGATCCAGTCCAGTGATGATGATCCAGATCGAGAGATGATCCAGATCCAGTGATGATGTTCCATGATGATCCAGATCCAGTCCAGTGATGATGATCCAGATCGAGAGATGATCCAGATCTAGTGATGATGTTCCATGATGATCCAGATCGAGAGATGATCCAGATCCAGTGATGATGTTCCACGATGATCTAGATTGAGAGATGATCCAGATCCAGTGATGATGTTCCATGATGATCCAGATCGAGAGATGATCCAGATCCGATGATGACTTGAAGACAAAGATGACTTGAAGACGAGATGATCCAGCTGACACAGAGAATAAGACCAGTGCTGAAAATTATTTCAAAAGAATACCTTCCTAGTTAAGAGGGAGTGTTGATGTATATGTAACTTCGGAATGTATTCTTCTATGTATCTTATGTATTGTAACCCGATGTTTATTCTGGGATGTTTCTATTATGTATTTAAGTCATGTGATCATGCCCCGATGTTTCGATCGGGAAGATTAATATTGTAAACAAGTCATGTCAAGTCATTAGGTAAGTCCCCACAGTTTTGGGGCACTCGAGTTATTATACACTAATTAAGGTGTAGGCTCAGGTAAGTAATATTAGGTCGAGCCTACATGTGAAAATGCACTTCAAGTGAACGGAAGAATATAAATAGAAAGTGAGACTCTCTATTTATCACACACATCATTCACTCTCTTAAGTGTGGTGCACTAGTGAAGAAGGAAATTTTGGGACTAGACAAAAGACAGAAGACTACTGTTGTTTTGGGAGATCTCTTACTGTTTTGGTGCTGATTCTATCTTAGAGGAAGTTGCGGGGTTTTATCCTTTATGGTTTCCCCAAGGAAAATCTCTTTGTGTCTCTTGTCTCTTGTGATGTGCTTATGTTTTATTGCTGTGCTTGTTATTCTCTCAATGAAAAGATCCTAAGATCATAATTCTAGCTTAATGTGATGAAAAACTAACAACACGCCCCAATAGAACGGTGTAGCGGAGAGGAAGAATCGGTCTCTCAAGGAGATGACCGCCTGTATGTTGGAATCAAAGAAGTTGGCTGCAAATTTGTGGGTGGAATCCATGCATGATATAGAATATATTTAGGACATAGTGCCACACTCATCTGTGAAAGGGAAGACCCCTTTTCAAGCATATTTCAGACACAATCTGGATGTGTCGAATCTGCGGGTGTTTGGGTCCACTGCATGGGCCCGAATTCCACTTCATAAAAGGAGGGCTTTGCAACCGCAAAGCATAGAATATATGTTTATTGGGTATCCTAATGAATCAAAAGGTTTCAAGCTTTTGGATTTCAAAACAAAATAGATCATCATTGAAAGGAGTGTCAAGTTCGATGAGCCTCTTCAGGAGGTAGAACTAGTGAAGGAGAAAACTGCTGAATTTCCTTCCTATTCTACTAAATATTTGGATGATGTAATTGGGGGTGATGACCCTGATTTGGATCCTCTAATTTCTGATCTCATTGTACAGAAAACATCAGTTGTTGAATCAGAACCTGAAGTACAAAATCATCTCCCAACTTGGGCCCGATAGACACTCTCCTCCGCAGGAGATAACATTGGAAATTCGGATGATCCAAGGAGAACCCGGTCAGATTTCAAAAGAGAAGGTATTGCACTCTCTTGTCCTGATTATTTTCTGCCTGAATCTTGTTATTTGATGATAATTTCAGACCCTAATTCTTACCACCATGCTTGGAAGGATCGATATGGAAAGCTTCCATGGATAAAGAGATGAATTCTCTTCAGAAAAACACCACTTGGGAGCTAGTTTCTCTTCCTCCGGGGAGGAAATTGGTTCAATGAAAATGGGTGTTTCAGACTAAGGTTGCTGCTGATGGTAGCACCTAAAAATATAAGTCAATTCTGGAAGCAAAAGGTTTCTCCCAAGTCCAAGGTGTGGACTACCATTATACTTTTGCACTGGTTGAAAAAATGGACTCCATCCGCCTAGTTTTGGCAATTTCAGCATCTAAGCACTGGGAAGTGCATCATATGGATGTTAAGTTAGAATTTCTACATGGATATATTCATGAAGAGATATACAAGAAGCAACCTGAGGGCTACATTTCTGATCCATATTTGTTTTGCAAGCTAAAGAAGTCACTATACGGGTTAAAACAGGCCCCAAGAGAGTGGTATTCCAAGATGGATGCCTTCCTTATCTCGCAAAACTTCCAAATGTGTATATACAGTAGTATGATGGTAATTTGATTATTATTTTTTTATATGTTGATTATTTTCTAATCACAAGTATCATAGTTGCTTCTATTTTAGTCATCAAAACTGCTCTCCACAATGCATTTGAAATGAGCGATTTGGGGCTCTTAAAACAGTTTTTGGGGCTCAAAATTGAGCAAAATTCTGATGGGATAATGGTCACTCAGTCCAAATACATATCAGACCTATTATTAAAGTTTAACATGGTTGAATGTAGAGCTGATCCATTCCCTTTCCTTTCAAGGATCATCCTTAAAGAAGGAAAAAGCACACCTCCCATGGACTGCACTATTTATCGACAGCAGATTGGTAGCTTGTTTTACTTGACTCATTCTCGGCCTGATATATGTTATGCCATGAATGATGTATCAATATACATGCATCAGCCCCATGATATGCATTGGAAGGCAGCCAAGAGGATCCTCCATTATATTCAGGGAACCAGGACCTACGACATTCACTATGCTGCAGACTCTGAGCTAGAGCTGGTTGGGTACACAGATTCTGATTGGGCGGTTGATTCTATTGATCGGAAGTCTACTTCTAGATATGTATTCATGTTTGGTGGTGGCCCCATTTGTTGTTCTAGCAAAAAGTAGGCCGCCATAGCATTTTCTTCAGTAGAGGCAAAGTATCGAGCAGGGGCGAATGCTTGCATCCAAGTTGTTTGGTTGCAAGGAATTCTTTCAGAGTTTGATCTTGGTAGTATTTTGTCCACTATCCTCTTTTGTGACAATCAAAGTTCTATTAAGATATCCACATATCCAGTTACCAGGAAAAGGACCAAGCATGTGGAGATACACATGCACTACATCAGAGAGTTAGTGCATGACAGGACCATCATTCTGCAATACTACCCGACTAATGAGAAGATTGCAGACATCTTCACCAAGAGATTTTCAGAAAAGAAGTTCACTTACCTCCATTCACCATTGGGGGTGAGTTCATCAGTGTGATCCAACTACTTTCAGTGTTCATCTTGAGGGGGGGGGGATTCCCACTAGGTTTTCCCTCTTTTCCTCACTTAGTTTGTTTTTTAGCATTGTTTGAGTTTCAGTATTGTACAGGGTGACCTATGGCCTTAGTTGTCGTGGCCCTAGAATTTTTATGCATTTTATGTTTCTACTCCTCTGAGTATAGCTTAAGGGGGGGGTGTTGGAGACATTTACCCACCATGCTCACTTAATTTGGTCGATTTGTCCTAGTTAAACCACTATCCTAAGTTTTATTGACTTAATTGACATCAGAGGAGCACTGTATGACATCATCATGAGCACAACTACGCCTACCTTCAATCAAGGAGGCCAACTAAGCCTTCTCCTTCATTCGGGGAGGCTAACTGGAGCACTCCGAGGGTGATATGAGTGTCATAAATGCACTTAATTGATAACTGATGGTTACAATTAGTTAAATCTGAGTGGTGAAGGTGCCTCCTTTCATTATATTGATTATTTAATTAATATTTAATGAAATGGAGTCAACAGGAGCGCCTCCAACCACCTCTCATGGCCAGTTTGACTTCAGTTAACCTCATCGGAGTTCATTGGATTTATTGATGCACTACCACTTGTTGGTTGGCATGCAATGACATGTGTCTGAACTACTTTCAATTAGAATCAATCATTTATTGCACTTCAACTTTAGTTAGGACTCAGTTGATTCAATCAGCACTTGATTAGTTGGTTAACTAATGTGTTTACTGTGGCTTGCAATCAGTTAAGCTACACCCATTCATTCAATGCAAATGACCTCCTTGGAAATTTGAATTGTATTGGCATTCATGCATCTTACATGATCATTGTATTGTATTATTCATTATTCATTTGATTATACAGAGCTGCTACTTCCATTGCAACACCATTTTGCCAATTTTATGCATATTTGTCTGTATTCTTTGTGAGACTGTGTTTTCAGTTCCTAGATCACTATGACAAATTAATATTTGGCTCTTGGATCTGATTAATAGAAATATTTTTTCTTGGATCTGATTAATAGAAAGATTTTTTGTGGATATTTTCTAGATCTGCTTTGCATCTGGTGTTCTTCGTTGGTGATTGGAAAATATTTTGCTTCCTAGCATTCGAAATATTTTGTGAGATCTATACTCTTTTTTCAGGATCTTTGTCTTGTCTACAGGAGGGCGACTTCATCTTGGGCGTTTTTGCAAGGGGACCTCAACTCACTTGGATTGGTTTGGTCTGTGACAGGGGGTTTTCATTAGTTTCATTGTGATCTATGATTGCATCTTGTTACTTTTTTGTATATCTTTCTTTTCTTTGATGATACGGAAAATCTGATATTGTTGACATTTGCTTGTGCAGGAGAGAGGGCGCATTGGTCACTTGGAGCACAACGTTGGTCTTAGAAATCATTCATATCTTCCAGAATTGATCAAGATGGATAGGATAATCATCAACAAGTAATATACGATCATTTCCAGGTAAGATCTAACAGGTAAGTCTCTTCTCTTTCAGATCTCAATCCATTGTACCTTCTTTCCTTTAGTTTTCTAAAAAACTCCTAAATAATAAAAAACCCAAAAAATATTTAATCGGGGAAATGTTTGATCTTTGAGAAAACTATTTTTGGGTTTTGTAGATTGGGCCTCCCCCTCACTGAATCATCCTCAACACTACCCTAATTCTAACTGGTTTTCCCTAGATTTGACTTTTTGACTGCTCAAACCCCAGTGCCCCACTGAAAATTTAACTTTTTCCAGAATTGACTTTTTTCAGAAAACAATTACATGGGTGCATAGATCAAGCATTCATCATTATAGAACACCCCCAACATTGAGCTATTTCCTTCCAGGTTTCCCTAGATCTGAAAAACTGACTTTCAGCCTCCTAGCTCCCCTCATCAAATTTTGACTTTTCCAGATTTGATTTTTCCTGAAATTTTTTGATTTTGGTGTATAGATCAGACCATCCTGATCTCATTTCCACCCCAACACTGAGCTGATGGTCTCTTGGTGGCTCTAGATATGCATATATGCCTCTCCAAACCCTAGCGTTATCCCTCCTTCTGCTAATTTTCGTATAACCTGAATCTTCTGGGCTAAATCCTTTTCTGGGTCCATAGATCAGGGCATATCCCAGGTGGGTTCACTAAAACATTGTGTTGAAAATGAATCCATTACCCAAGGATAAACAGGCACTGATTTCCAAGCCTAGCGCTAGCCCTTCCTGACCTATTTCCCTCGAAAGTTGACCATTCCTTTATAACTCAGGTTACCTGATACTTTCATATCTCTCACTGAATTTATCTCCTTGGTATTAGATATTCTCGACTCTTTCCTTTCTCACCCTATCACAACTACGTTTCCCAAGACAGTGGTCATCTTCATTAGTTTCTAGTACCTAAACCCTAGAGCTAGGGTTTCCATTTACCTTACACCTTACGTACCTCAAAGCCACATTTGATTTGTTCTGGTGTCTAGATCTGCTCTCCTATCAGGAGTAGATTCGGGTCTCCCCCGTTGTTGTCCTGGAATTAGATAATATAAAGCGAGGACTTCCTTGATTGACGTGATAACCATCCATTTGGGAGTCTAGGCAGTCTTGGTTCCACCTCCCTAGTTGCTTGCCTCTCTACCATCTACCTTGGATCCATCATCCATAGGAAACTACAAAGTTGATGATAACATGACCAATATGCAAATTGTGGCATGCATTTTACTAAGCAATGCATAGCTTGAGTCAGGCCATAAGTTGTTTGAAAAACTGCCATGTTGGAAGATTTATTGCAGTCAAATGACCCATCATTTTAGGAATTTGAAAGAGGTTTTTTTCAACAATGTATATAGATTCAGGCTCGTGGTTTTGTTTTCAATTATTGACCAATGTGCATATTGTGGCATGCATTTTCAATGTCCAATACATGGTTTGATGCCAAAATATATGTGTTTGTTACACAAAATTTATCTCTATGAATCATGAGCCTCGTGTCAGGCCTTGAGCCACCACGCATGCCTTGCAAAGGGAATATTTTGCACGAGATCAAGACATTGTTATAATTTCAAGGTTTTATGCACCAAGTATGATTTTCGAAACCCACACCATCGTCCATGGTCAAAAGATAGAGTATTAGGTCATGAAATTTTCCTTTATCTCTTGTGAGCAATGCATAAGGCCTTGAGGCATCACATAGGCCCTAGAGAGGGAATCTTTACCCTACAAGTGGGATATGGTGGGAATTTTAAAATTTGTAACACCATGGATGACTCTCTTGGCCCTCACGATGGTTTAGGGTTAAAATGCAGGTTCTAAAACCACTACAAGTTCCTATGGGGCTCACATGACATCATGGTGCCCTAATCTAGCACAAAGAGACTATATAAGGAATATGTATTCTACATGTAAGATATGGTCAAAATTTTAAGAAATCGTTAATCTTTCTGAAGCCTCTCCTAAAGATGGACCTCCTTTAGGGTTAATCATTCTCTTTTTGAAACAAATGCCTTTTTTATAAAAACAAATTATGTGTGAAGCATTTATGAAGAGGTGGATATTTTTATACACTTTATATATTGGTTGGACAATTTGACTCAATCCCATGGTGATGATAAAATTTGATAATCAATGCTTTCAATTATAGGTTAGCTTATCTATAATGTGCAAACATGTCAATGTCAATTAAAGACAATAGAAACACTCCAATTTCAACAATTGATTTTGTCTTTTTTCTTATGAATATAAGAAATTTTTATAATAATATTTTTGAATGCCACGAGAATATATGAATTATAATAGAATGATGTAATTAAAAGTTATAAAAAATATAATATAAGTGTATTATTATTATTATTATTATATTATTATTAATAATAACAAAATTTTATGATCACAACCAAGCTAGATACCAAATTGGTGTATAAGATCCGCTTGTTTGTGGTATGAAGGACCCACTCCATGCAACGATTTTACTGATAAAGTCTACGAAGGTGTACATACCCTACCCCTTTTCATATTTGAACATGTGACATTCTAGGATGAAACACATGTTCTGTATAACCATTACGTACACTCAAGTTGTAGATAGTTTGAAGTTAAAAGTATTATTTTTTCTCAAAGTAGAAGATTCACTCTTTACAAATGATTTGTTCTTCGTCCCTTTGGTATATTATAACTTACCGATAATATTTTGGGATGCTAAGTAATCATAGAGTGAAATTAATGTGAATCCTCATCATCCATCATCTATAACATTAAAACATTAAATAAATCAACTAGGTGGATTTGACCTCATGACATCCCATAATTATGAAGCACTTAGAGGATTTGATCTCATGGACTTTGCACCAAGCACCATACCTATAATTCTCATAACTATCTTACACACACTAAACATAGCAATTTAACATGGAAATACACCACCTCAACAAATATTTATCCCCAATGTTGGCCCATGGCCCGATAGATTGATTATGAGCCCCAAAAACAAATGTTCTATGATTGTTGATTTTTCACATCAAACCACGGGACATGTATATAGAATCTTCCCTAGTAGTTTAAACCTCAAAATACTAACAATATCACACTCAAAATCCAAAATTTTGTATGCAGGGCACACATTATAGTTTGGGGCCCCATATATGGACCATGAGCTCCTAGAGAAACTGTTTAGTGTGATATTATATATAGGGAACTATACCAAGGAATGTGCCTTTAGAGCCATCCCTAATTTTTTAATTCTCAGATTCATGACCATATATCACATGTATGCTAAAGTTTCCTTACATAAGCTCTATGTCGTGGCCTAGATCAAGACCATGCATGGAGCATGAGCTCTATATATAATTGGTAAAGACCCAGATTCTCACATTAAATATTGGTTCATAACAACCATCCTTAGTGTTACAAATCTTGATATGGCCACCATATTTCTCTTGCAAGTTAAAAATTTCTTATTTAGGGATTATGTGATAACTAAGGCGCTACACATTTCCCATGTGTTCGGGTACACAGGGTACTCCCAAAATACCGAACACCTTCAGCAACCGCTTCACACAAATAGATCACATATCAACACACCGATGTTTGTCATGTGGTTAAAACCCTCGAGAGGGAAATAGTCCACGGCCCCAGCCAAATAGCTACTTGGAGCAATTTATTATACAAAAGAAAGAAAGTTACATGAGCTTCTCATAATCGATCAACTAGTCAAGGACCCTCTATGCTTTTTAAATAGAGATCATAGACCAATCGAGTGTTAAGCCATGGATCAATGGTAGGTATGATATAAGATAAGTTGAACTATTGGATCACTCTATGTCTAGAACATATCGTGATGTCGGATTAGAATATTTACAAATGCATACTAATGCATACTAAATAAACACACTTTTACCTAACAGATATAATGCACAAGTTGATCTTAACTAACTCCTAAGTGTCTAAATATATTAACATCCGCCCTTAAGAACAACTTGGGATAGGATTGAAGGATTTACAAAAGTGACACTATTAGGAGAAGGAAGGAGGCATTAGAGCCTATCCCCCCTTAAGGACACATTCCTGAACTCCTAACATAGACCGAAGTTTAAAAAACTTTGCTTCTGTAAGAGACTTGGTGAAGATGTCTACAACTTGATCATCTGTAGGGCAATAGAGCACTTCAATAACACGATCATGAACAATATTTCTGATGAAGTGCATGTGTAGCTCAATGTGTTTGTTGTGCTGATGTAGAACTGGATCTTTGGCAAGCTTGATGGCACTTTGATTGTCGCACCAAAGTCGATTAGGCTGCTGCTGCTCGAATCCAAACTTTGAAAGGATCTGTCAAAGCCATAAATCTTCCTAACTGGCATTAACTGCAACTCAATATTTTGATTCTGCTAAAGAAAGAGAAAGAGCTTGTTGTTTCTTACAATCCCAAGTGACAGGTCCAGATCCCGTACTGAAAACATAACCTACAGCAGACTTTTGATCATCAAGATCGTCGGCCCAATCTGAATCAGTGGAACCAACCAACAAAGGTTTCGCCCCTGTACTGTAATGAATCCCAAACTGAATTGTACCTCAAATATATCGAAGTATTCTTTTTGCTACTTTCTAGTGACTTTCATGAGGAGTTTGCATATAATGGGAAACACGACCAACAGCAAAGGAAAGGTCAGGATGGGAATGATTCAAGTGTAAAAGACTACCAACAAGCTGATGATACAAGGTGGCATCTACTTCAAGGGAAGTACTAGTGGCAGAAAGTTTGACTCTATACTGGAAGGGAGAAGGGGTTGGTTTACAATATTCCATGTGGAAGAAACGAAGAAGGTCACAAGCATACTTAGACTGGGAAAGAAAGATTCCTTCTTTGGTTTGCAAGACTTGGAGAACAAGAAAATAATGCAAATGTCGTAAGTCTGACATTTCAAAATTTTGCTTAAGACTAGATTTCACATCGGTTATAAGTTTAGGGTCACTACCAGTAAGGATAAGATCATCAACATAAAGAACAAGTATGATGAGATGGTTTCCTACTTTCTTGGTATAGACATTGGGGTTAGAATGGCATCTAGAAAAACCAGTGTCAAGGAGAAAGTTATCCATTTTGGCATACCAAGCTCTATGAGCTTGCTTAAGGCCATATAAGGATTTCTTAAGGATATAGACAAGGCTAGAGTTATCCTGAACATATCCAGGAGGTTTTTCCATGAAAATTTCCTCATGTAAATCACCATGTAAAAAGGCAGACTTGACATCCATTTAATGGACTTCCCAGTTATGTAAGGCTGCAAGGGAAAGAACAAGGCTGATGGAATTCATTTTTGCAACAGGAGAAAAGGTTTCATTATATTCAATCCCTTCAACTTGGGAAAAACCTTTGGCAGCAAACCTTGCCTTAAGTCTTTCAACACTTCCATCTGATGCATACTTAGTTCTGTAGACCCATTCACATCTGACAAGTTTTCTTCCTTTTGGAAGAGGAACAAGATCCCAAGTATCGTTCGCCATTAACGAACGATATTCTTCATCCATAGCTGCATCCCAATCTGGATTTCCTGAAGCTTCTGCAAAAGTTTCTAGATCATGATTCTTGGAAACTTGATCCAAAAGAGAAGAGGCTCACTGAAACTGAGAACATGTTCGACGTTGATCTCTAGGATCACCGGTAAGATCACCAGCTGCTTCACATCTTGAACGGACCCATCGAGGAAGTATTGGTGTTGGTGCAATTGGAGGAACATGAGTAGGCGGAGGTGGATTTTCATCCTCACTGTCATCATTAGAAACTGGAGTTGGAAACCTATCAAGGAAGTTGGAAGAAGAAGAAGAAGAAGGCACAATCGCCGAATTAGGCTCACAGGCCAAAGATGGCACACCCGCCAAGTTAGGCTCGCAAGCCAAGAGATTTTCATCAAATTTAACATTTCTTCTAATGATTATATCATGAGAATGTGGCTAAAGAAGTCTATAACCTTTTACATCTTCAAAATATCCAAAAAATATGCACTTTTCACTTTTAGGCTGCAATGCTTTCCGTTTTTCATCCGAAATGTGAGCCCATGCTTCACAACCAAACACATGAAAGTGACTTACATCTGGTTTAATTTTACTCCATGCTTCTTCTAGTGTTATACCTTGTAAAACTTTAGTGGGTGTGCGATTAACTATGTAATTTGCATAATTTATGGCCTCGTCCCTATATTGAAGACTTAGTCCCTTAGATTGGATCATACAATTAGCTATTTCTTTTAAAATGCGGTTCTTCCGTTCAGCTACACCATTTTGTTGTGGTGTATATGGAACAATGTGTTGTTGTTGGATTCCTTGTTCAGTGCAGAAAGTAGTGAACTTCTTGTTAACATATTCTCCTCCATTGTCAGATCTCAACTTAATAATTTGATGACTAGATTGTTTTACAACAAGGGCCTTGTAGGCCAAGAACATGTTAAATACTTCGCTTTTAAGTTTTAGGAAGTAAACCCAAGTGTGTCTAGAGTAGTCATCAATGAAAGTTAAGAAACATTTGAAACCAAAAAAGGATACATATGGAAGAGGGCCACACAAGTCACTATGCACAAGCATCAAGGGAACCGAGGCATGCCAAGAGGCACATTTTTCAAAACTGTCCTGATGATGTTTTTCGAGTACACAACTAGAACAAACACCATCCTTGCAAGATACCATCAGAAGACCAGTCACCATATTTTATTTACATAGTTTTTGCAATGAGCGATAATTTAAGTGACCAAATCACTCATGCCAAAGTTTGCTCAAGTTATCACTATGAGCAACAAAAACTAAAGGAAAAGGTGATGACCCAAAGTTGTTAAATATGTACAGCCTGGTAATATCATCGATAGTTCCAGTAGCAAGGACATTTTGAGGATTTTTAAAATTCTTGATTACAACTTGGTGAGGTGTAAATGTCATAGTTTTACCTTCACCTGAATGAGTAATTTGATAGACTGATAACAAATTGCAGGAAATTTTTGGAACACATAGTACATCACTAAAATGACCATTTTCTACTAGAACTGTTCCAGATCCTACAACACTTAGAGATCTATCGTCACCAACAAATATTTGTTTGGTGTTACATTCATGCATAGTAGAAAAGATGGCTTGATCCTTAGCCATATGATAAGATGCTCCAGAATCAATGAGCCATTCATTTGAAGCAGAAGAAGAAGATGCAATTTCAAAGTAACCAGAAGCACAAAGTGCATGTCCATGAGAGGTAGATTCTGAAGATGAATCTAGGGTAATGTGGTGCGTCTTCATTGTTGCTTCCAAGGTTGCCATATTCTTGAAACATTTAGATTCATCATGATTATATTTCCCACAAAAATTGCAATAACGCTCAGTCTTTTTTCCTTTTGACTTGGATCCTTTGTCATTTTTTAAAGAAGGAGCTGACTGAGAGGGTTTGGGACCCTTATTGTTTGGCTTATTATTATGAAAATTCTGTTTCTTGGAAGGCTTGGACTTTTCTTTCTATTGGGACAATAAGGCTTTCCCAAATGTATCTGCATTGTTAATTATTCCAAGATGAATGAGATTATCTTGCTCTCTAATTAAGGAATCACAAAAGGATTCAAGATAGGCTCTTGATAGCTAGCTGTAGTTAAGGATTCTTTCATGGAGTAGAATGTAGATGCAAAAACAGAATATGCAGGTCCAAGTTTGGAAAGAATATGATAAATACATTGTTTGTCTTATTTCTTAATCTTGCATTCTATACATAAGAGTCTAAGAGTTTTATACTTATATAAATAGTCTTGAATGCATCTAAAATCATTTGGATTTAAGGAAATCAACTCATTCTCAAGTTGATGACCCCGATTTTCATTGTGTTTACCAAACACATATTCCAACTTTTCCCAAGCTATATCACGTTCATCAATTCCAGATATGTGGAATCGCAAATCAGTAGAGATTGACATCCCAATCAATCCACGAGCTTCATCACATCTATTTTCCCATTTAATTTTCTTATCATCATCATTGGGTTTTGTTTCTTTCCCTAAGATTATCCTGAAAAGTCCCCTACTTCGCAAAACATCCTCCATACAAGATTTCCATGAGAAATAGTTAGAACTTGTAAGTATAATATCACAAGGGGAAGCCATACTATAAATTAATGGCTGAAAGAACAAAAACTAATTGTCTGGATGCAAAGATCTCGAAAAAATATGCGGTTTAAAAAAAAACAGCACTGAAAATTGATTCTAGATGATGAAGTTATGCTTGATTAAAGAAAATGTTGAAGATGTCCCCAATAGTGACGTGGAAAATATTAACTTGACCAACTAAAAAAAAGAACCCCCCTCTTCCCAAGATCAACCTTTGACAATCACTTTACAATAAAGTTATTTTTAAGTGAATCACTTTAATAGAATAAGTGATGTTCATTTTTACAATGTTGTTACTTTTAAATAGTGCGGCAATAAATTAAAAGACTTAAACGACTCACTTTTTATTTTATTTTATTTATGTGAGATGAACTTTTACAATAAAGTAACTTGAAAATAGAAATTGCATGCACTAAAAAGTAGCTTAATAAGACTTGAACTCAAGACCTATTAAGGAATAAATTAACTTGGACCAAGTGAGCTAAGTTTAAAAGGTGCGTAAAAGAATGGAAAGAGAAATGGGACTTTTGTTTTTTTTTACTCTTCTCTTTCGTTCTCCGTGCTTGCCTTTTTTTCCCTGCAAATCACAAAAAAAAACAAAAAACAAAAAACAAAAAAAAACTTTTTCCACACAATGAAGTTAGATCTTGGTTAGCTTACCCGGAAATTCTATGTTTTCAAGTTTTCTTGTTGTTTCTGATTTGCCATGATCGCACAAGGTGCACAACAAAAAGCATACATAGCTGAGAAGATAAGAAAAAAAAACTTTCCCTTATTGTTTCTGATTCGCCGCCATCGTGCAAGGTGCACGAAAAATAGCATACGTAGCCAGGGAAGGCAACAGTCCGAGACTAAAACAGTAAAGATCTAATAATAAAACTGATAAAATATGAGGGTTTAAAAAAAAACAAATCTGTCACTGTAACATTATACCTTCAGATTTACCGAAATTGGTGTTTCTGGAACAAACGGAAACAGTTTTCAATGAAACAAAAACTATTTCCCAATGGAAACGGCACTTTGGACACAATGGAATAGCTCCCATAGGCCACAAATGCACAAAAAAATCCAAAACTAGAAACCCTTTCAAATTTTCGGTAACACCGATTCCAGATCTTGATCAAAACCGAAAGCGGTTCTTCATAAACACTCTGATACCATGTTTGTGTACACAAGATACTCTTAAAAGACCGAACACCTTCATCAACTGCTTCACACAAATAGATCACAAATCAACACACCGATGTTTGTCACGTGGTTAAAACCCTCGAGAGGGAAACGGTCCACGGCCCCAGCCAAATAGCTACTTGGAGCAATTTATTATGCAAAATAAATAAAGTTACATGAGCTTCTCATAATCGATCAACTAGCCAAGGACCCTCTATGCTCTTTAAATAGATATCATAAACCAATCAGGTGTTAAGCCACGAATCAATGGTAGGTATGATCTAAGAGAAGTTGAACCGTCGGATCACTCTATGTCTAGAACATATCGTGACCGTCGGATTAGAATATTTACAAATGCAACCTAATGCATACTAAAGAAACACACTTTTACCTAACGGATATATTACACAAGTTGATCTTAACTAACTCCTAAGTGTCTAAATATCCTAACACCATGATCCATAGAGGAAGATATTGGTGCAAGGATTTGTCTTTTGGGATTGGACCACTGAATGGGAAATGAGAACCACACTTAGCATCCTAAATATTTAAATGAGCACCATATCCCTCTCACATGCCAAAGTATGATGGATTTAGGCCCCACACATGGCCTGTGAGCCTCAAGGACAAATGTTATGGCCACATAACCTATATATTGGCACCAAACCATGTCTTAGGAACTAAAACTAACCTCTAATGTGGAGAACCTCAAAACCACCACCATAATGCACTCGTGGGATGATATTTCCTGCTAATTTCCTGTGGTTGTTGTGGCCCCACACATGGCCCATAAGATCTACAACAAAACGTTATGGCTTAATACCTTTACTTTCAATCCTAAAACACTTTATGATCCTTGAAGACCATCCATGGCAAGATAAATCTTGAAATAGACACCACATCTCATTCATATGCCAAAGATTCCATTTGTAGGATTTGTGTGGTGGTCAAAGGTCCCATGTATGGACCATGAGATCCAAAGACATATGTTATGGGACAATAACTTGTATTTTTGCATCAACCTTGGCTTGGACACCAAGAAGCATCCCTGTTATAAGCTAGTATCTCATTGACATGATGAAGATTCCATTTGTAAGGTCTATGTGGTAGTTTATGATCCCACAAATAGATCATAATCCCACCACCTCCCACATTTACATTTCCAATGAACAATAACATTATAGACATCATATATTATCATAGTTATGTTTACTACCTATATTATCAATTTATAAAAGCTATATATTTGTACATATCTTATTTATCAAGCAAAGATCCATGCATAATACCCTTCACAAGACAACTCATTACATGCCTTCTACTTTGATATAATTTCTATTTAACCTTCTAGGAACTTTATAGAGAAGGAACTTTCTCGTAGGTAGAACCTTTTAGCGTGCCTTCTTACAATTATTTATTTTTCACACTACATTTACTTCATGGGCCTTATTTGGTAGAGTTGACATCAATACATTATATTTTATCTATCTAATAAAGGAGGTTAGGGTAGGACCCTAACATGCATTATTCAATTATCAGGTAATTTAGATTAGACCTCTATAATTTTGTATATAGTGCACACCACTTCAGAAGTTTGCATGATCCCTAAGTTGATGATTAAAGTGAGTAGAGAGATTCAATAGCTGTTGTTGCAATTCTATGACAACAACTGATTGCATGTGGAAGATAAATAAGCACACATGATAGTATAGGGTTCATTCTCCATGGAGAGAATCTACTATCCTATACATGGGGAGGTGCTCCAAGTTGGCAATTAGTGTTAAGGATCCCTAAAGTACATTCCATTGATGGTTATTGCACTTCACCAACATGGGGAAGAAATATTAGAGATTCAAGAAGGAAAAAATTACATGGCATTGATGTTTAGCACACTTCACTCAAATCAGGACAAAATCTTAGATATCTACTAGAGTGGGGTGAAAATTGGGGCACCGAGTCATTGACAAGGAATTTTTTTGGAAAGGATTCTAAAAAAAAATTTAATCTATGTAGAAATCATGCCTTCTCAACCCACAATATAATAGGTAAATTTCTTCTTACCTCCTCATTTATATTGTTTTTTTTAACATAAACTAGAAACATTTTCATTATAGAAAATAGCTTTGCACAACCATTCATTACAAAAAACATGGGTTGTGTCTATTTTCTACATTCACCATGGTTGTGAAGACTATGATTAAAACTATTAAAGATTTACAAAAAGCTGGTTTTCTTTCTGTAATTCACCATACTATAGGAGGGATAAACCCTAATAAACTAGAAGTTTGGAACTATACAAAAAAACATCTACAAAAAACCAAAGGGCCAAGTCTATTCTTTTTCTTGCCTTCCATGCCAGGAATTGGATTTGAAATTGATACCTCTTCCATTTGCTTCACTCCAAAGGTCGTAGTCTAATGATAGTGGTTTCTTTGAGTCAAATTGATCTTCTTCAGAACATCTTTTGAAATCATGTCCATTTTTCCCATAAGCTCCTAAATGTCTCTTTCCATATCATTAATCCAAGAGATCCGATGAATAACATACCCAATATCTGTAGAAATTTCCTTGTTGTTCTTGATTCCATCACAGACTGCATCATAGACTCTACACAAATGAATTTTAAATTCCTTAAACCTAACCTTGAGACTGTAAATGCCTACAATCCAACCTCTCTCTGCATTCTTATCTGTATACATCTTAAAAATATTCCTTATCGACCATGAAAGGAAGGAATTAGCCATCCCAGAGAAGGTCGGATCAAAATACTCTTCACAATTCATGCCTCTGCTTTTGTCTTGTTTTGAAAGCCTCTATTCGTTGCTCGGGTTGAAATCCATCTCTACGTCCATTTCAAATGCGGGAGTGATGGGAATGGAGGACAAAAGTAAATAATGAATCCATTCGACATAAAATCTATGGCCTTCAATCACATAGCTATAAACATGCATCCAACCACATGTCCTTCTTCCTCTAGTGGAATACAGACATTTATTTGAGAGGGGAAGCCAGGTTCCCACATAAAATACCAAGCCCTTAACCTCCCATGAGGAGAAAAAATTAAAAAATGGTGTGGTGCTTGATATCACCATTGATGGAGTTCACTAAACCTGGCTATAAACGAGATCCCTTATTTTTAGGGAGATTCGCTTCCCCATTGTTTTCTTGAAGAATGTGAAAGGAGTTTTTTTGGGGGAGGAAATTTGGGATATCCTTCGGTGAATTCTTTTGCATCTAGTGTTTCCCTTTTCATATCCAGCCCACATCTTTTGGATGACCTGTCTTGAGTCACCTATTATAACTATTTTTCTTATTCTTTTCAACCCCAAGCATACACGCCATCCATTCTGCTTCATTGTTGGATTTTTTCCCCAATCCTCAAGCAAAAAAGTCGACTATGTTTCCTCCGAGAGCAAAGATTATCCCTCCTGCACTTGGCTCCCCCTCTCCTCAACTACATTGCTAGTAGATCAAAAACTGAAATTCATAATAAATTACATGTTTTCTACAATTAGTAAACACTATGTTGTGTATTAGACTAGATCTGTTAGATTTTTAATGGTTATATAAGATCTAAAACCATTTAGCATCATAACATCATAACCATAACCAACGGATCGCTGAAAGAAATACAAATGTAGCAACACAAGAGAACACAAATATTTCCCTCGAGGGAGCCACAAGGGAGAAAACCCCGCAAAACTTCCTCTGTATAGAATTCGACCAAGACAAAGTAAAACCCCAGAAACAAGAATAGTTTCTCATCTTCTACAGTAGACTATTTCTCTCTCTCTCTCTATCCAGCACAATACTTAGGTGTAAGATCTGTGAGAATGAGAGAAGTGCCTCACCTATTTATATTCATTACGTAAGTTCCTCAAATAACTAACTATGTCGGTCAGGTTCCCTAATTAGGGCCTACCTACCTTGGGAGACTCAAAATACATTTTTATATATTACTTTTGTGAGTATTATTGCCCCGAATTACAAAGGAGGGTTTACCTCATGACTTTTACATGACCAACTACATCAAGGACATCTCTGAATGGAGGAATAACATATCCGAAGGAGAAGACAACAAAAGTACAATAGAATATCTTTCGAAGTTACAATACTTTAACACTCCCTCTTAACTAGGAAGGTATTCTACATCAACAACAACCATCATCACAATTGTACAACTGACTCGTGAATCTCTATATGTCATAGGAAGTTTTGGAACATCATCGTACATCTTCTTCATTGATCTCAGTTGGATCATCTTATGGTATCTTACTATGTAAATACTAAATCATCTTTTGTACATGTTGAATCGTCTTCTTGTTAGAATAATCAACCCATAGTTAGCTACCTTAGACATTAATTAATCCATTTTTGTCTTATTTGCCTAGTTTCCAATATTCCACTCTATGTAAGTTGTCTTCCACATGTCCTAGAAGTCAAACTTGCTAAAAATGAGTCATGGAGTGCTTGGGAAACCTCCTGGAAACCATATTTAGCAGTTATGCTTTATTCCAGATCCTCCCTAGCGCATATCTGCTTTTTCTTCTAAGTTGCATGCTTTATTGATATTTGAGGCAAAAGGGAAAGTAAGACTAGGTGTAGTTGACTTGTTTTTTGCCCTCATCATCCTCCTTTATTTTCTCCTAATAAAATCATGTATGAGTTTTCTTTCCATCACCTATTAGCTTTCCTACTTGACTTTGCTAATTCGTGAGCCTCTAGGTAGATTTGGAAACTGCTTTATGCACCTATGGGGGATTTGACTAGATTTAGTAAGCCTGCTTTTGACTATTTCGAATGGTGTCCTTATGCATTTGAATATCTCATGTAATTATATATTGCAAAAGCCTATGACTTCATAAGGTTGGCTATTGTACACTTATTCAATGCAGATTAGTGTTATGCTCCAATTTCAGTCTCCTTTGTGTGTAAATTTGCATGTTTGATTAGCAATTTTGTGAGTGCAATTGTTCTATCACTTGAGGTCAATTTCCACATGGTATCAAATCCTTTGTAGATCTATTTCTCTCCTTCCATATTACTATTGCAAGTTTGACATCTTGACTGGGAGCTATTCTACTGATTGAAGGGACAATTTCTGAGCTATGGATCAATCTCAGAAGATCATCTTGACTCCATTCAATTTATTTGAATGGAAAGAAGAGATGGAGATACTGTTGAGAGAAAAAGGTCTCTACAGGGTGACTATGGCAACTGAAGCAGAGCCCAATGCAGTTGCACAGAAAATTAAATGGCACAAAAAGAGGGATGAGGCCTATGGTCTTTTGTGTCTGAGCATATCCAGAGACCTCCTCTTCCATCTTGATGGATTGACATCACCTTATGAAGTGTGGGAGAATATTGTAGAGATTTTTGGTAAGATAGATGAGATGAGAGGACATAAAATTGAGAATGAATTTATCTCTTTGAGTCCTAACAGCTTCGAATCCCTGTAACTCTACTTTTCCAAGTTTAAAGCCCTTGTTTTGCAGCTAAAACAGTGTGGAATTGAAAAGGAGGAGCAACTAGTTTTGGCCATACTCTCGAAGCTTGGCCCTGACTATTCAGTGTTTTTTTTTACCTTCCATGCCACCAAGTTGACAACTTGAGCCTGGAATATGCCTAATCTTGCAAAGTTCATAGAATCCCTCACACATAAATTGGTGATGATGGGCACCATCAAACCTTCCAAAGACCAAGCTTTGGTTGTTGGAGATTCGAGGGTGGATTCAAAAGGCAAGAAGAATGCTAAGAAGCCACCTGAGCAAAAGAGAGACAAGAACAAGTCTCAAGAGGATCCCCAAGGCTCCAAGAAGAACTTCCAGAAGAAGAAGAACAAAGGAGAAATGAGCAAGTGCGCATACTGCAGTAAGGGCTATCATCCTAAAAGCTCCTGCATGAAGAAGTAAATTGACATGTTGACCCAACTCCTAGAGAAGAATAACATCTCCCTTCCTGATAACTCAAAGAAGAGGGAAGGGAGATCAAATTCAGAGGACAAAGAGAGAGTACATGCATTGGTTGCTGGCACATCAAGCTCACCTAGCATCATCATAGACTCTAGAGCTTCAAGACATATGGTTTTGACCAAGGAGGCATTCTCCTCTCTTGACATGTTGAAAGGTCCACCAATAGTGCTGGGAGATGACTCTCTCACTGACAGTTTGGGGAAAGGAAGGATTGATCTTGACCATGGTAAGTTCAGCAATGTATTGTATGTTCCAGGTCTTGCCTCTAACCTATTGTCAGTGTATTAGATGATTCACACGGGGTCTCCAAAGAAGGTCATATTCTCCCCTCATGATGTTGAGATCACCGAGATCTTGAGTGGTAAAGTCATTGCAAAAGGAGTTGTAGATCACACTTCGAAGGTATACATGTTTTCACATTTTCTACCCTACTCAAACCCCTTTGCTCTTCTGATTCATGCTAATGAGGAAAGCAAGTTTTGGCATGAAATATTTGGCCATCTTAACTATAAGTATATTTCTAGTCTAAGTGAAAAATAAATGGTCATAGGGTTACCAAAGATTAAGTTTTCCAAGGGAGTCTGTCAATGTTGTATCCTAGGAAAACACCCAGAGCATAAATTTGAGAGAGCTAGTCATGAGAGAACCTCTGCACCTCTTGAGTTGATCCACAGTGATGTTGCTGGTCCATTTCCTCATATGTCAATGAGTTAGGCCAAATATGCATTGACCTTCATAGATGAATTTTCCAGGTATTGTTGGGTTTACTTCCTAAAGCATAAGTCTGAAGTTTTTGGCCTCTTCAAAGTCTTTAAGGCTTTGGTTGAAAACCAGTCTGGTAGGAAACTCAAGATCCTCAAATATAACAATGGTGGTGAGTATGTCAAGTCTGAGTTCATTCAATATCGTTCTACATCCAGATATTCAGATGCAGCATTCAATCCCTTACACACCACAGCAAAATGGTGTTGCTGAGAGAAAGAACAGATCACTGAAGGAGATGGCAACCTGTATGATGGAGGCTAAGACTTTTCCACCAAAGTTTTGGGCCAAGGATATAAACTGTGCATCCTATATACATAATAGGGTTCCTCATAAACAACTTGATGGTATGACTCCTTTCGAATCATGGAGTGGGCACAAGCCAGATGTGACCCATTTCAGGATTTTTGGCTCATGGACTTGGGCTAGAATTCCAACAGAAAAGAGGAAGGCTTTGCAGCCCCAATGCCAAGAGTGTCTATTTGTTGGGTACTCTGAAGATTCAAAAAGTTACAATCTGAACAATTTGAGCACAAACAAAGCCTTCATTGAAAGGAGTGTTCAGTTCCAAGAAGAGCCTTTAGCAGCAGTTGAAGTTGGAGAGTCTTCTTCACCACCAAAACCATTGAATGTAAGTGAAGAAACAAATGAGTTTGCTGATTCTGATATGTCTAATAATGATGATTTAATTGCAGATCTTGACAGTCCTACAAGACCAAAATGGGCAGAAAATACCATTCATACAGCTGGGGAACTAGCTGGAAATCCTAGTGATCCTAGGAGAACTAGATTTCAGTTTGAGAGCGCCCTGTGTATGAAAGACCCTTTGTTTGCAGAGAAGTGATATATGATGGTTGAATCATGCCCACAAACATATGAATATGCAGCACATGATCCAAGATGGAAAACAGCCATGAAAGAAGAATTCAGCTCACTCCAAAAGAACAACACTTGGGAACTGGTTGATCTTCCCCCAGGGAGGAAGCTAGTTCAATGTAAGTGGGTTTTCAAAACTAAGTTTGCTGCTGATGGTTCACCTTTGAAATATAAGGCAAGATTGGTATCAAAGGGCTACTCACAAGTACATGGTATTTACTACAATGAGACCTTTGCACTAGTGGAAAAGATGGACTCCATCAAGCTAGCCTTAGCCATTGCAGCTTCGAAGCAGTGGGAGGTACATCACATGGATGTGAAGTGTGCTTTCCTACATGGAGATATTACTGAAGAGATTTACATTCAGCAGCCTCAAGGGTTTGTTACTAATCCATCTTTTGTGTGCAGGTTAAAGAAATCATTGTATGGGCTTAAGCAAGCCCCCAAGGCTTGGTATGCCAAGATTGATGCCTTTCTGCTGTCATCGAGTTTTGTTCGATGCAAGTCTTATCCTAATGGTTATTTGAAGTTGATTCATGGTTCTTTGATGATTTTTGTATTGTATGTGGATGACCTTCTAATTACAGGAAGTTCAAAGAAAGAAATTGACTCCTTGAAGGATGCAATGAACCATGCATTTTCTATAATTGATTTGGGGTTGTTGAGCCAATTCTTGGGTCTCGAAATTGCTCAATCCCAACATGGAATAAAGATACATCAGTCCAAGTATGATTTATATTTGTTGAACAAGTTCAACATGAAATATTGCAATCCAAGCAAGACTCTCTTCCTTTCAGGAGTTAAGCTTGAAGAAGTAGGTTCTTCTCCTGTGGTAAATAATACACTATATAGGTAATTGATTTGGTGTTTGCTGTACCTTACACACACTCTACCTGATATTTTTTATGCAGTAAGTGTGGCTTCAAGATACATGGATAAGCCTCATGAGATCCATTGGAGAGCAACCAAAAGGATCCTTAACTTTGTTCAGGGAACAAGAACTCGTGGGATCTTCTACAAAGCTAAATCTGATCTTGATTTGATTGGGATAACTGACAGTGATTGGGAAGGTGACAACACAGATTGAAAGTCAACATCAGGATATGTGTTCATGCTTTTTGAAGGACCAATCAGCTGGTCAGGCAAGAAATAGAGTGCCATTGCACTCTCATCTACAGAAGCAAAGTACAGAGGAGTTGTAAATGTAGCAACTCAATGTTTATGGTTGCAGGGGATACTTGGTGAGTGTGGCTTCGAATCAGAGTTTTCAAACATTATCTATTGTGATAATCAGAGTACCATTTGAATATGCAATGATCCAGCTCAGAGACAGAGAACCAAACACATTGAGATCCATATGCACTACATCAAACAGCTTGTGCATGATGGCACCATTCACCTACTCTTCTGTGCATCTTCAGAACAAGTAGTAGACATCTTCACCAAAGTTTTTTGTGAGAAGACATTCAGCAATATCAAATCACTACTGGGGATTGTTGATCATGCTATGAAGCATGATTGATGACAATATTTCAAATTTTGTTTTACTGTCCATGTTTAGGGGGGGATTTTCCCACTGGGTTTTTGCCTCTTTCCTTGGTTAAATGGACATGCAGTATGTAAAGGGTGACAAAGCCTTGTTGCTAGGCCCTATCATTTTCTGATATTTACTCATAAATTCAGGCTTAAGGGGGGTGTTATAATAATCAACCCATAGTTAGCTACCTTAGACATTAATTAATCCATTTTTGTCTTATTTGCCTAGTTTCCAATATTCCACTCTATGCAAGTTGTCTTCCACATGTCCTAGAAGTCAAATTTACTAAAAATGAGTCATAGAGCGCTTGGGAAACCTCTTGGAAACCATATTTAGTAGTTCTACTTTATTCCAAATCCTCCCTAGTGCATATCTGCTTTTTCTGCTAAGTTGTCTGCTTTATTGATATTTGAGGCAAAAGGGAAAGTAAGACTAGGTGTAGTTGACTTATTTTTTTCCCTCATAATCTTCCATTCTTTTCTCCTAATAAAAGCATGTATGATTTGTCTTTCCATCACCTATTAGCTTTCCTACTTGACTTTTCCAATTCATGAGCCTCTAGGTAGATTTGGAAACTGCTTTATGCACCTATGGGGGATTTGAGTAGATTTAGTAAGCCTACTTTTGACTATTTCGAATGGCATCCTTATGCATTTGAATATCTCATGTAATTATATATTGCAGCATCCTATGACTTCATAAGGTTGGCTATTGTACACTTATTCAATACAGATTAGTGTTATGCTCCAATTTCAGTCTCCTTTGTGTGTAAATTTGCATGTTTGATTAGCAATTTTTTGAGTGCAATTGTTCTATCACTTAGGTTCAATTTCCACACTTCTATTAGTATATAAATACTTAATCATCTTCTAGATCATCTTCTGTAGTATCAGTATGTGGATACTGAATCATCTTAATCATCTTCTCGATCATCTTTTGTAGCATCAGTATGTGAATACTGAATCATATTTTGTTACGTCGGTATATGAATATTGAATCATCTTCTGAATACTGAACCTTCTTTTGTAACATCAGTATGTGAGTACCAAATCATCTTCTGCCACATCAGTATGTGAATATTGAATCATCTAATGAGCCTTCTTTTTTAGTATGTGAATACTGAATCTTCTTTTGCCACATTAGTATGTGAATATTGAATCTTTTTCTAAATACATCAATATGTGAATACCGAATCATCTTCTGAATCTTCTTCTGTAATATCAATATGAATACTGAATTTGCTTTTTCCACATCAGTATGTGAATATTGAAACATCATCTACAACATCAGTATGTAAATACTGAAACATCATCAGTTGCATTATCAGTAGGTAAATACTGAAACATCATCATCTACATCATCTGCATGTAAATATTGAATTATCATTATCTGCATCATCGGTATGTAAATATTGAAACATCAACATCTCCATCATCGATATGTAAATACTGAAACATATGCATCTACATCATCAATATGTAAATACTTAAACAACATCATATGCATCATCAGTATGTGAATACTGAAACAACAACAATATCATTGGCATGTTAGTGCTTAATTAACATCATCAAAAAAATGCTATATCATCATCTTCATTATCAACATAGAGATGTTGTAACATCGTCATCATCATCAACATAAAAATGTTGAAACAACCTCATCATTATCAACACTGACGTGTTGCGATTTCAACCACATCAACATTATCATCACAAGGTGTTAGTACCACAACCATATCAGCATCATCAACACAAGGTGTTGGGACCACAACCACATCATCAACATCATCAACACAAGGTGTTGGGACCATAACCAAAACATTAGTATCATCAACACAAGGTGTTGGGACCATAACCACATCATCAACATCAACATACAAATTTTGAAGCAACATCATCATCAATATCAATATAGAAATACTAAAATTATCTTATTAACATCAATATGGAAATACAGGAACTACCTCATCATCATCAGTATAAAAATACTGAAACTATCTTATCAACATCAATATAGAAATACTGAAAATACCTCATCGTCATCAGTATAGAAATACTGAAACTGTCTTATCAACGTCAATATAAAAATACTGAACTTGTTGCATCTGTAGGGGAATACTGAAACTATCAATCATCTCATCAACAATCATTAGTATGAGAATACTTAAACTTATACATTAGTATAAGAATACTGAAACTATCTCAACAATCATCAGTGTGGCAACACTGAAAACATCTCAACAACCACCAATCATCAGCGTAACAACACTGAAACTTTCTCAATCAAACATCTCAGCAATCATCAGTATGACAATATTGAAACTATCATTAGTATAACAATACTGAGGCACACATCTCAACAACCATTAGTATAACAATACTGAAGCAGTCATCTCAACAATCATTAGTGTAAAAATACTGAATCAAACATCTCAGCAATCATTAGTAAAACAATATTGAAGCACACGTCTCAACAATCATCAGTATAACAATATTGAAACAATCATCAGTATAACAATACTAAATCAAACATTTCAACAATCATCAGTAAAACAATACTGAACCAAACATCTCAGCAATCATCAGTATAGAAATATTGAACAGTCAACAGTATAACAATAATGTAACAACCATCTTACCCTCTAACTATCTCATACCAGCATCACGGTGAGTTCTCTGGTATATCTATCCAGGAATTTTGTCTAACTTACTAACCCTTTCGAGCCAACAAGCCTAGTTAGACAGATGGGTCTTCTTGGGGACCAAAAATCCTTGTCATGGCTTACAAACTCACTTGGGTTAAACTGATCTAGCTAGACATACTAATCCCCCTAGGATCAACAGGCCTCATCTGACTAACCCTTTCGGGCCAAACAGTCCTAGTCAGGATTACCCTACTCTAGATTGAGCTACTCACCACTGCATCCTTCTTCCATCTACCGTCACTCCCTCTTTCGAGAGAGATCCTTTCATGCTACATCATTCTTCTCGTGTACATCTGTAATGGTATCATACATTCACAACTTGCATAATTATTCTTTTGTTGGCGATTGCATACAATCCTTCCTACAATTCAAGTACAATTGTATGATTAGAAACATTTCGTAACATATTCATGATGACATACATAAAGATATATGTCATATAATCATACAACTATTTCCGCTAATGCAACAATAATCTATATATGGTAACTTTCTATATGTCTTCCATCTTGCTAAGACATTATTTCATATGTAGCAATGGAATGTTGTACAACAACATAAGTCACTTACCCATCCCCTACATATTAATAGCATACTACAAATATTCGAATATGCATAATACATTTCTTGAATCTAGAAACATATATATGTACACATCTTGAACAACTAGATGTATAGGAAATGACTATCCAAATACTTATCTTTGTTTGTTTGGTATACTCCATCTATATCTCTGTCTTCTTGAATTACTGGAATCTTTGTATTCTTGAATTACTGGAGTCTCTACCAATGTGTTCAACTTCATCGTCTGATTCTAAGGACCTGTTTGTATCTTTCTCATGATCAAAAATACTAAACAAGTTTTCTTACACCACAGATCACATAGAAGTGTGTTTGTGTGTCCTGCCAGTGCATACCTTGTTATCCAATGATGGAATGGATAAGAGTATAATCTTGATCTTCATCGGTATAATTCTTCCGGATCATATTCCCCATTACTTGAGGAATCTTTACTTGCTTTCTTCTTAGCTGCAATATATTCATCCTTGGTTGCATTGAGATAAACACTCTGCTTTCTGCAATATGTTGGAGTATGTAGTACTACCAACCCAATCAAAGTCATCATACCTCTGTAGTACCCTTTAGGTACCACACCATTTTCTCTGCATATTTTACTTGGATAAGTAAAATGTCTTCTGGATTTCATCATGCTTCTAATCTCAAGAATCATGTCAATACTCTCGAACTTTGAGATCTACCGTAGTCACTCCCTCTAATATGGAGCACCACCCTCCCTCTGCATCTGTATTAGGACATTGGGGTGACAGGTAACCTCCTCTCTTGTTAGTCTTCTTTTTATTCATCTATGTCACTTGTCGAGGTCACTATATGTCATGATCCTTCATCTCGAACTTTGTTGCAAGTTTTCTCTTGTCCTTTATAGGATTATATCTTCAACCTTGTAGTAAAGGTTGGGATCTCCATCACTCTAGTTGATCCTCAAGTTTCTCATGTGACTGTATGTGCTATCCCATGGGTTCCTAATGAGCTTGTACAAATCCTTCTGTGCATAGGTGGTTCTATGTAGAGAGCCTCAAACCATATAGATTGATTGATTTGTTCTTCTACTTTGATTTCACCAATTGTCTAGTGTAATAACCATTACTGAAGAGTGTGTCTAGTTGCTAGAGTAGTGTCTTTCCATAATCGACTCCCTCTATTGATAGAAACCATGAAACTTATTTCGTATCTTTTGATACTTCGATTGCCGATATACTCGATCTTGTATATCTACTTGGAAGACTTCATAAAACCTCCCTTCATGTCTTGATCTCATATCCAAACATCATTCTAAATTATCGACCGGTACTTCTAGAACATATCATTTTTCCAATCTTCCTTCTTGGGACATTCTTTCACAAAGTGTCCTTTTTCATCACAACTAAACTATTGAGTTGTGATATGTCCTTCTATTCTTGGAGGGAATGTTATTCCTTCTTGTTATTTCTCTTCTTGGCCTGAGTTGTTATGGATTGATTGTCATCTCTTCTTCAATCAATCATGCATTTCTCTATATGTGATCTTCCTACTAGAAAAACTCTCTTGACTAAGGAAGAACATTCAGAGTTGTAATTTATGCTTCTGCTTCTTTGATATTGTCTTCAACAGCTTCTAATTGCTCCTTGAGATGAGATCTTCTTGTGAAGTAATCATTGAATGTCTTCTGATATTGCACCTTCACATTCTTGAGTTGATTTTGCAAGGTCATCTTCGTACATGTTGTTCATTGCATCGAGCATATCCTTGGGATCCTTCAAGGATGATACGTGTGAGATCCAATGGAGACGAAAATTTTCATCTTTGTTTTGACTAGGGCCTTCCTTTGCTTTGCTTTGACCTCATCTCTATCTGAATTTGCATATTCTTCTTTGACATAGTTCTTCATGGCATGCTTCTTCAAGTATGATAAGCACTTTATAATTCCATGACTCTTTCAAGTTTGTCCTCAAGCTTGCTTTGTTTGTCATTATGATAAAAATGAGAACCTCAAATGGAAATAGAGAGGATGGAACTTACCAATGAGATTGCTTCAACTTGATTCTTGTTTGAAGGATCTTTTGAAAGACTGCTTTTGGTGGACCTACGGTTTGATAGAGAAAACCTAAATTTTCAACTTAAGTATCTTTCATATATGATTAGATAGAAACATGTGACTCTTCAAGGAAAGCTGAGCAACATACTTATTTTCCCAAAACTGTGGACAGAACTGCAAAATATCATGATGCCCTAGTTTTCTTTGTCAGTAGTGTTAGGTCAAAAAATGAAAGTCCACAAAATGAGAAACTTCTTACATAGATAGATGTGCCTTCCTAGGGAGAATTTGATGGTCCTCGTTCAATTGAATGGTGGAGGGAAGTGCCCGAGATAGGAAGCCCTAGTTGTTCTCTGGTTTATTCTGCATAAATGACTGGTCTTGTTTCTGATATATATATGAAATTTTGTCTCCTTAGGGTCTGAAACTTATTCTTGAGGTGTCTTGGTCTGTCTTCTTTCAAAAACCATAGGTTAGAGCAGCATTGGAATCGCCAGGTGGGACTTATGTGAAGTTTACCAAGGTGACTGATTTGAGGGTTGTTCAGCATATCTAACTTGTGCGGACTTACACATGTCATTGTTTCACCTTCAGGGTCTGAAAATATTACCACAAAAGCTAAAGTCTACTCCCTATGTGGAACATTTTTCAAAATGTCATTTGGACCTTCCTAACCTGAGATATAGTGATTATCCCTAGGTCACATGTTTAAGGTTGAATTCTAGGAGATGATGGAACCCTAGGTTGGATGAATCATATCTCCTATATTGTAGTAAATATGAGGCTGAAAATTCTACACATGGTGCATCAGGAATTTATATTTGTCCTATAAAATTTTCAGCTCCTTATTCTTCTCCAATATCTAGATATAGTGAATGTCCCACAATGACTAGTTTTAGTCTTTTAGGGTTTTCAAGCATGAAACCCTAATCTTCAATAGTTGTAGCTGTAGCATTGTTTCGGCTGCACAAAGACTTCTTTTAGGGTGCCTCTGATACCATGTTATATTTTTAATGGTTATACAAGATCTAAAAACATTTAGCATCATAACATCATAACCATAAGAAAAGAATCACTGAAAGAAAGACAAATGCAACAACACAAGAGAACACAAATATTTTCCTTGGGGAAACCACAAGGGAGAAAACCCCGCAAAACTTTCTCAGTATAGAATTCGATCAAGACAGTGTAAAACCCCATCAACAAGAATAGTTCCTCATCTTCCACAGTAGATTCTTTCTCTCTCTCTCTCTCCAATGCAATACTTTGGTGTAAGATCTGTAAGAATGAGAGAGGCACCTCTCCTATTTATATTCATTAGGTGAGTTCCTCAAATAAATAACTAGGCCACCCAGGTTCCCTAATTAGGTTTGACCTACCTCGGGAGACTCAAAATACATTTTATATATTACTTTTGTGGGTACTATTTCCCCGACTTACAATGGAGGGTTCACCTCATGACTTTTACATGACGAAATACAACAAGGACATCTCCGAAGGAGAATACAACAGAAGTACAATAGAATATCTTCTGAAGTTACAATACTTTAACAAGATCGACTCACACCGACCAATTCATGACATCCTATAAACTTACAAGAAGGATCGACAGCAATGCATTAGACTTTTCCATTGCGCACTAGAATAGTTGGTGTGTTGAGTGGCTCGTCTCACACTATACTAGATGGTGCATAATGTAAAAGGTTGTATCGTTAATGGTGTCTTTATTTATAAATATTGCATTAGCTACATGTGACCTTTAACCTTAGACTAATTCACTAGTGCTTCAAACTTAATGAATTTGTGCATTATTTGCAGCGCTTTTAAATATCAGACTAGCACTTATACACATTTTGATTTAAAATCTTCTCACCATGTAGAATGCATTTTAAATAACCATAACTAGCATTATTAGCACCCTTTATATTTCAAGTGCACCATATATATATATCACACTAGAAAGGTCTTCAAAATACATGTTTCCCATGTAAATGATGTGTTGGTAAAAGAGTTAAAGAATCATTGATGGTGTGTTTAGAGCATGATCAGGTTTATCCATACCACTTTGTACATGAGTGGGAGCCTCGAAGAGTGAGAGGTATCTATACCCTCACCCTATTACAACACAAATTCATGTCCCTTTTAGGAATATTTCCCCATCATGTTTTATGATGAGGCTGCATCCCTTAAGAGAATCATGCACATATTTATGTAGTTGATCTGTTTCTAAGATCATGATAGGTAAGAATTCATGGTTGGTCATGATTTATTTCACTAACTCGTAGAGGAGGATATTTAGTTTATTATCAAGATATCTAGGACGAAAGAGGATTTTCCATAGTTCCCTAATATACAACTCAACATTGCGAGACAGGGTCGGTTGGCATATGTTCAAAGATATGTTAGTTTAGAGATCATTGACCCTATTAAGTTTTATGTTGTTGGTGGCTAGCTTCATTTGTGTACATTCGAGGTAGAGGAGGTTAGGTTCCTATCACTTTTGTTCAATACAATGGCACAATCTCCCTCTAATGGGAAATGAATTAGTTTCCCTTTGATGTATTACATAAATTGTTTATTTATAGATTGAGATTAATTAGGTGGTTGGTCATTTTTATGAGATAGTTTAGTTTTTCTCAATCCTTTTCTCATATTTTTTGAAGGGATCTCATTCTTTGCATTAGTGTTATATATATTTTATTTAATTTCTCATAGTTTTTTCTCACTTGACCAACATTCCCTTTCCCCCTTCTGAGGTCGATTAATGTGTTTGACTAAAATGGGGTATTTCCACATAGGTTGATCACCTTAAGAAACCAATCATACAAACATATTATAAATAAACACACCAATGTTTACATGGTTAAATCCTCATAGAGGGAAACAATCCATGGCCTCAACCAAATAGTTACTTGAGGTAATATATTATTGCAAAAGGAAAAATAATTTACATACGGGTTTCTCACAATTGATCATCAAGCAAATGACCCTCCATGCTCTTTAAATAGGGATCATGGAACAATTGCCATAGATAAATCATCATTAAGATCAAGGTGAAGATAAACTATCAAATCACTTTATGTCAAGAACATATCGTGACTGTTGGATTGCATAAGAACAAATGTGTGGAGAACCTCCTGCAATAAACAATGAGAATGCACAATATAACAGAAATAAAGGATCGCAAAAGAGATTTTATTAATCGCGGGCCACTTCAAGGGGGAAACGTCCTTTGAGCAAGCTCAATACAAAATAACTCTTCGATGATTTCATTGGCCTCAACACTTACTTATATACTAAGTCTAATTTAGATAACTATTACTCCCCATGAATGTGGGATAATACAACATACTAACTTGACGACTTAACATCAACTATTACTCCCCATGAATGTGGGATAATACAACATACTAATAGGACGACTTACAAAGCATATGCTTCCAACAAAATATACTAACAAAATAAAGAGGAGGGTTGATGTAGGTTCTCATCACAACCTCCTAAGGGCATGGAAAACATGTTAGAGTGCAAGGTATAATCTCCAATAGAGATATGCACATTGCGACACTTTCCCTTGCAAGGTAAGGTTCCCCCATTGGCAATCATGACTTTAAAGCTGGAGCAAGGATATGGCAAAACAATCAGTCTATTTGGATATTTGAGGGTCAATGAAGTTATGGGTGCTACCAGAATCAATGAGTATTGTAAGAGGGATCTTCTTGAATAGACATGTGACCTGCATGGTTTGTGGGGTGGTGACTCCAGCTAATGCATGGAGAGACATATATGGGTGGTTGTCATGAGAAGGAGGGTCAACAGGTGGCTACTGAATGTCAACCTAATCATCTACTAGATCCTGAGCAGCTGCACGAATGTCAAGTGCAGGCGCAGAAGTCACATCCAAGAGATAGGGTTTTTTCTCAACACATTGATGTCCACGAGTCAATTTATCATCACAACTATAACAAATATGTTGTTCTGTATGTGCCCGCATCTCGGCGTCAGACAAATGCATGACAGGAGTGGTTCTAGGAGCTGGAGGGATTGGAGGTCTTTGGGAAACCATATTTCTGAATGGAACAAAAGTGGAGTTGGGGCATTGTTGAGCCCTGATCTTGTCCTCCGCCAACTTAGCCAACCCTAGGATTTCCATCATTGTGTTAGGACAAAACATTTTAACGTTAGATCATATTGTATCCTTAAGACCACTGATAAAACAACTCATGTAGAATGCATCCGAAAATCCTTCTGTGTGCTTGACTAATTTCTCAAATTATGTTTGATACTCTCTCATAGTTCCAATTTGGTGAATTTTGGTGAGTGCTCATGTGAATTCATCAAAACCAATATGGCCAAATCAGTGCAAAAGGAGTTGGCAAAAATCTGTCCATTGTGGCTCTTCATGATCCTTGATGTACCAACAGAACCATTGAAGGGCTTCACATTCCAAATGAAATGATGCAAGTGGGACTTTGGCGACATCAAAAGTGTTATGCATATTAAAGTATTATTCTACCTTATGTATCCATCCAATTGGATCATCACCATTGAAGCAAGGGAAATCAATCTTCAGCCGACGAAAGTTGCTGGAAGCAGAGAACTCAATGTCTGCAGAAGACTCAGGCTATTGTCAATTGCACATGGTTGAATGTTGAAGATGGAGGTCGAGAAATATTTGATCCAAATCTTCAAGTTTGGTATTGAGGGTGACAATTTCTTCTTCCATTTGTCTATTTTATCTTGCGCAGGTGACAACCATAAGTAAGAATTTTTTTTTTTGGAATGGGTAGAAAAGCAAAAACAGAGAAGGTTTTAGAAAAGGAAAATTTTGAGATGGGAAAAACATGAGAGTGTAACAAGGTTGTGGACACTTTCTAAGGGACAAGGAAACAAAAAAAATGTGAATTTCAGAAGCGGGGTGAAAGAAGGAGAAAATTTGTCAAAGAGGGACAATGAAGCAAAATTCGGAAACGAACATTGTGGCAAATCTGAAGGCGATTGGGTGAGAATTGAAGAGGTTATGACAAACCCTACAAAATATACAAATGTGGAATTTCAGCTTCAAGAAGTGGAACTTGGGATAGGGTCCTCAATGAATATGCAGAATGGAATGAAGGGGTTACAGTGAATAAGGGAAATGGAGCTAAAACAAAGAAGATAAGGCCAAAATCAGGATTTTTTTTTTTTGGAGATGATATGTGGCAGCTCTAGAAAAATGTGCTTTACCAACTAGAAATAGATATGGACCCTAGGTATGTTCAGCTTTATAAAGGTTTACGAGAGTCACTTGGCCACCAAGGTTGTTTGACGGCTTGCATATTAGGGCAATACCCCTCACTCCATGGCGCAAGTAAAACTGTTAACCACTTGGCCACAAACAATAGCTCTTCGGTTTTCCTCATGGGTGGGAATCTAGTCAATCCGGTGGAGTTCATTGCCCTTTTCTCTTGGCAGATCCTCTCAATGGCAAGCTACTTCGGGGTTCCTATGGTACTCCTCACAATGATTTTTAGGGCTATGCCCAAGTACTTCCCACAGTTAAGTGGATAGGGTTTATTCCCTGATCCGAATGAATAATACCACTGCAAGAAGAAGAACTACTGCAATAATCACAGTACCATAAAAAATCTGGCAGAAATTCCACCCAATACCCAAAAACCCATAATTAGAGCTAGGGTTTTTAGATGAAAAGGTTTAAAACGAGCATAACCCAATCCATATTGCTCAAAATCGCTATGATAACCTATTTCTAGAACTGTAACAACCACTCTGCTTCTACCCACGTATTCGAAATAGAAATCTGGGCACCCTGTCAAAATATTTTCGCTCTGCAATTTCCATGGTTGTCACCGAAATTCTGAAAAACTGCTGATATTAAATCCGCAATATCTCCACTTTTAAAACTCCAAATAAGATGATTTGTTTTTTTAAACTGTGTATTTTTGAAAGAGGAATTCAGATATGCAACTTGTTTCTCTTGAATATACACAGAAAGTTTCAAAAATGGATCTGACAGTCATCACCCAATTTTGCCCCTTTTTTTCCCAAAAAAAAAATCCCACTTGTGCCTAGGAAAGTGCTCTAATACCAGATGTGGAGAAGCTCATGCAATAAACAATGATAATGCATGATATAACAAAAATAATCAATCGCAAAAGAGATTTTATTAATCACGGGCCACTTCGAGGGGGCAGCCTCCTTTGAGCAAGCTCAATACAAAATAACTCTTCAATAATTTCATTGGCCTCAACAGTTACTTATATACTAAGTCTAATCTAGATAACTATTACCCCCCATGAATGTGGGATAATACAACATACTAACTTGATGACTTAACATCAACTATTAATCCCCATGAATGTGGGATATTACAACATACTAACGGGACGACTTACAAAGCATATGAGTCCAACAAAATATACTAACAAAATAAAAAGGAGGGTTGATGCGGGTTCTTAACAAAATGAATACTAAAGAATCACACTTTACCTAAAGACACACTAGACCAAATTGATCTTAAATAGCTCCTAAATGTCTAAATATCCTAACATCCCCTCCCCATAACAACTTGAGATAATATTGAAGGATTTACAAAGGTGACAAAATAGGAGAAGGAATGGGGCATTAAATCTTATACCCCCGTAATGACAAATCCATGAAATCCTAACATATATTGAAGTTTAGAAAAATTCACTTTAGTAAGAGACTATGAAAAAGTGTCTTCAACTTGATCATTTGTAGGGAAAAATAACACTTTGAGAATGCAATCTTGAATAAGATTTCTGATGAAGTGCATTTGTAGCACAATGTGTTTTCTATGTTGATGTTGAACTAGATATTTGGTGAATTCAAGGGCACTATGATTGCCTTTCTAGAGAGTATTTATATTCTACTGTATAATCCAAACTCCGGAAGGATACACTGAATCCACAGGGATTCTTTACTTTCATTAACTATGGCTTGATACTATGCTTCAATCGAACAAATATCAAGAGATTGTTGTTTCTTACAAGCTCAAGTGACAAGTCCAGAACCAAGACTAAAAACATAACTCATACAATATTTTTTATTATTAGGGTCATTGACCCAATCATAACTAGTGAAACTAACCAATAAAGGAGTCCCTATGAACTGTAACATATCCACCACTAAATTGTACCTTGAATATACTAAGTACATTTTTTGTTTTTTTTCCAATTACTATCATGGGGATTTTTAATATATCAGGAAACAAGGCCAACAACAAAGGAAATATCATGACACATATGAGTCAAGTAAAAAAGAATGCCAACTAATTGGTGGTACAACATTGGTGGCATCTACTTCAGGTAGTGTAAGTAGCAATAATTTTGGATCTAGATTGGAAGGGAGAAGGGGATGGTTTATAATCTTTCATGTGAAATATATGAAGAAGGTTACAAGCATAATTGATCTGAGAAATATCAAATCCTTATTTGGTTTGCAAAACTTGGAGACCAAGAAAATAATGCAAATTCCCTTTGTTGGTCATTTCAAATTTCTTCTATAGGATAGATTTCACATGGGTTAAGACTTTAGGGTCACTACCAGTAAGAATGAGGTCGCCAACATAAAGAACAGTGATTATGATATGGTTTACTATTTTCTTGACATATCAAAACGACATCTAGAAAAATTAATGTCAAGAAGAAAGTTATCCATTTTGGCATACCAATCCTGAGGAGCCTATGTAAGGCCATAGAGAGATTTATTAAGGTGACAAACACAGATGGAGTCATTATGAATGTAGCAACGAAATTTTTCCAAGTAAATTTATTCTTGCACTTCCCTATGTAAGAAAGCAGACTTGATATCCATTTGATGGACCTTTTATTTATGTGAAGTGGAAAAAGAAAGAACAAGGAAAATTGAGTTCAATTTAGAAGTAGGGGAAAATGTTTCATTATAGTCAATTCTTTCAATTTAGGAAAAAACTTTTGCAAATAAACTTACCTTAAGTCTTTCAACACTTCCATCTGATGCATACTTAGTTTGATTCACCCATTTACATCTAACAAACTTTCTTCCTTTTAGAATAGGTACACTATCCCAAGTATTGTTGGACACTAAGGAAAGATATGTTTCATTCGTTACCACATCCAAATATAGATGGGAAAAATATTCTACAAATTTTTTTGGATCATGAGTCTCTTGAGCTTGAACCAAAAGATAAGAGGTTTTCTGTAATTGTGAACATGTTCAACACTGATCTCTGGAATCACCAATAAGATCACCAACAACTTCACATGTCGTACAAATCCATCTATGAAGCATGCTATTAGTGTAGGTTCATTTTCTGTTAAAGTCCTACCCTAACTCACCTTAATCTAACAAATAATCATAGATTGTATAAGACGATAACTTTGTAATAAGTCTGAATAAGTTAATGTTCAACAATCAATGTAAAAAGGGTCTCTTCATTAATAAAGACCCATTAGGAAGTTGCATTTTGAGCATGTCAAGTAATTGGGGTTTTGGATATTTGAAGCCTATTTAAAGAGCTTCAAGGATATGAGTGTTTTATGAATAATGTTGTAACAGAGCTTTGCTTAAGTGAATGGTCACCCTACCATAAGAGACCCATGAACATTGTTCATGTAATAACAAATATCTTTTCCTACCATATTATATTATTATTGTCTCATATTTTTGGCTCTATGTTACTTACTCCTCGTTTATTGCATGCTAATCTTGTTATATCTTGTGTGATTCTCAAGTTTGAAGGGTAAAGAACAACACATATTCAATGGACCCATTTGGAGGAAAGAGAGTGTATTTTCATCCTCGTTATTATCATCTGAAGAAGAAATAGGACTAGGATCATTGACATAGATGTTGGCACAATCAATGAAGATGGATTAAAAGCCAAACGTGGAACAAGCGTTGAATTAGGCTCATAGGCCAATATATTTTCATAAAATTTAACATATTTTCTAATAATGATGTAATTGGATTTAGGTTGAAGAAGTCTATAACCTTTTACATGTTTAGAATATCCAACAAAATGCACTTCTCACTCTTAGGCTGTAATGATTTATGTTTTTCATTAGGAATGTGAACCCATGCTTCACTACCAAAAAAAATGAAAGTGGCTTCCATTTAGTTTAATTTTATTCCATGATTCTTCTAGTGTTATATCTTTTAAATCCTTTTTGGGAGTGATTTTGACTATGTAATTGGCACAATTAATGTATTCCACTAAAAATGGGGACTTAATCCCTTAGATTGGATCATACAATTCATCATTCTGTTTAATGTGCAATTCTTTCTCTCAACAACACCATTTTTTTGTAGTGTGCATGGAACAATATGTTGCATTTTTACTCCCTGGTAGTGCAATGATTTGTAAATTTATGGTTTATGAATTAACCTCCTTTATCTTTTCCTCACTTGTGTATTTGACATCCAATTTTTTTTTCTATAAAGGTCTTGTAGGTCAAAATCATGTCAAAAAATCACTCTTAAGTTTAAAAAAGTAAACCCAAGTTCATTTGGAGAAGTAATCAATGAAAGTTAAGAAGTAATATATGCTAGAGAAAGAATCATAAGGAAGCATACCATACAAATCAATGTGAGAAAGTTGCAAGGGGGGCAAGGCATGCCAAGAGGAACAATTGAAAAACTATCTCGATGATGTATACCAATAACACACATGGGACAAACACCATCTTTGCAAGTAATGTGATGAAAACCTATCACCATATTTTGAATATATAGTTATTGAAATTAGTGATAGTTTAGATGACCAAATTTCTCATGCCAAAGTCTGCTTAAATCATCACTATGGGCAATAAAAACTAATGGAAAATGTGAAGGACAAAAGTTGTTAAATATGTACAACCTAGTAATATCATCAACAATTCCAATTGATAAGACATGCTTAGGATATTTTAAATCCTTGATTACAACTTGGTGAGGTGAAAACTCTATAGTATTTCCTTCACTAGAATGAGTAATCTTATCAACTAACAAAAAATTTCAAGAAAGACTTGGAACACAAAATACATTTTCAAAATGACCGTCATCCACCTGAATTGTTCCAAATCTTACAGCACAAAGAGAGTTATCATCATCAACAAATTTTTTTGAGTGTTAAAATCATTTATATTAGAAAAAAAAAATGATTTGTCCTTATCCATATTATAAGATGCCCCATAATAATTGAATCACTCATTAGAATAAGAAGAAGATGCATTGAAGGAAAATCTACAAGCAAAAAGTGCATGTCAATGAGAAGAAGATTTAGAAGAATAATCAAGATTGATGTTGTACTTATTTATTTCCACTTCCAAGGATTCTATTTTCTTGAAACACTTAGATTCACATGACCATCTCGCCCTCAAAAATTGCATTGTCATTCAATATTCTTACCCTTCTATTCGCAACTTTATTACCATTAGGTGTAGGAGCTTGTTGAGAAGGTTTAAGAACCTTTCTTTGCTTATTGTTTCAAGGCTGTTACTTCTCTGGAGACTTGGATTTATCCTTATGTTAAGCTACTAAGGCATTATTAGATGTACCTGTAGTGTTGATTAGTACAATATGCAAGAGCTTATCTTGTCTATAATCAAACAATGACTAACATATTCAATATCAAGCTTTGTATAAGTAGTCCCTAGAGATTCTCTAGTGGATTTGAAAGTAGATACAAAAACAAAATAATAAGGACCAAGCTTGCAATCGAAGATGCCACAACAGAGATTGTGGAATTAGAAAAGGTAGTGCAGAAAATTGTGGATGAAATAACACATTTTGGGGGGAGATTTGTACAAGATGAGAAGTTGCACCAACTGGATGTGCAACTTGGCAAAGCAGAAGCGTAGTTGACATTGTCGCAGGGATCACTCAAAACGATGCCCTCACTTGTGAAAGTGACTAAGATAGAATATCTAAAAGAGTTGCAGCAACACGTTAACAAGGACCGTACAAGGCACCAACGCAGGTCAACACACTTGGATGAACTGCAGGGTACAGTGGCGCAATTGGTGCTCAAAGCCATGGATGAAATCACGATGACCAAGGCAAAGTTGAGAAAAGTGCAGCAGATGAGTGAAGAACATCCGACGGAAGAGGAAGTGGAAGAGTGTGCAACACTCAGGGAAAAGGTCAAGGAAGTCGTTGATCAAGTCAAAACAGAATATGACAACTTCAAGACAAAGTTGAATGCACCAGTTCCTTCCAGCTTAGGTGGATCGAGGATGAGCCACAAGTTTGTGTTGGGGGCCTAATAGAAAGGGGTTGGAGTGTGCAAAGTGCTTTATTTCCAATGATAGGAAGGATGTCAACAAAGATAAAATTCAACAGTGGCGGAGGAAGAAACCAACAAACTAGGATATTTTGGTTGAGTTAGTTACAAATTGGTTAAGTGGACCATTTTGTAACAACCCAGTGAGCCTACAAGTAGATTTAGGATTGTAAATTAAAAGGGAATCTTTTGGTCATCTTTTGGATCAGAATTAATCAACTTAGGAATGTTTTTTCTTTTGTGGTTCATTTTTGCTATTAGTGTTATGAAGGCTTTGTCTTACGTAGCAAGTTTGATCAGCATTTTGGCATTTTAAGTTGTAATATCTTGGTTATGTGGAATGTGTTGTTTATGAATATGGTTTAACAATGAATTATGTATTTTTCATTATTTGGGTTAAATATGTGATGGATCAGATGAATTAATGAATGGTTATGATACATTTATGTTTTCCCTTTAACTGTGAATGATGCGAAGTATCGCGGTACTTAGTGATTTAATGTATATTGATGTCTTTGTCGATCTAAGTCTGGTTTAATATGATTGCAAATAATGATGAAAAGTAGATTAGGTTAATAGTGTGGTTACAAACCTGGATTTTTGGGTAATTTTATGATTGGATAAAATATAGTGTGAAGTCCTCTTCCCACTGCGAAAACTTGGTTCCTACAGCCCTCCCTTAGACATCTCGGGTGAGATTGCACATGCTCCGCAGGTGTTTCTAGAAAGGGTAAATCATTTCTGGGTCGATGTTTAGGGTGTATGTATCGGTAGTTGTTGAAAGCAGTGCGAAATGAACCCCCATCGACAGAACTGTGTCAACAGTCTTCTTCCGTGATCTTCCCATTTTGCGATAAGCTTCATACGTTCTTCTATTGTATGAGGTTTAATGCGGAAATATGTACACCGCGATATTTTAGACAAAGTAAAATCCTGGACCAAATGACTAATCTAATTAGAATTGTAATATTGCAGTGAAATTGTGCAAGAACCCCCCCTTTTGGATCCAAAACCTCCTCTTCCTGCTCTAAATTCTCCTCTATTTCCTTCTCTAATCCCCTGAGTTTAATCTGAAACTCAAAATATAAATCGATATAGCCTCTCTATGAGGGCATATGAGGATCTACACTTCTGAGTAATATGTGTCATCGAACTAAAAAATTCACAGTAGATTGTTTAGGTACTTAATAATACTTCTGATACGTAGGGAATAGTCATGATGTGTGACCAATTAATCTACAAGTTTCACAATAGTCATTAAAATTACTTGTCCAGGGTTCTGGATATGACAGCCTTCCTACAGAATGAAATGGATTTCCCACAACAATTTGTGCAACTTCCACACTAGGTCTAGTATTGAATGGTCCTCCTAGAAGAACCTATCCTCCTCGCATCCTTATATATTTAGAAGCATGATATCCTTATGTCATGCAGCCAGTGCACCATACATGTGACTACGGTGCTTTTGGTGTATTCAAATATTAGATCCTCTCAGTTATTTTTGCTAGTCTGTGATGTACTTGTTACAATTCACTAAAAGAGGATGAAATGCCTATCCCCATTCCCATTGATTGTATATAGTTTTCCATGGATTCATTTTTTATTACTTGCTCCAAATCCACCTTTGGGGAGGATATTACATGTTGTGATAAGGGCATGTTTATCAACGAAAACAACCCTTTAATAAACCATTCTTTGTGATGAGCTTCATGGATTGGGTATTCATCTTGGTTAACAATCTCTAAAGCACTCTGCATATGCCCAAGATGATTCTCCAGGTCTTTATCGAATTTAACTTAGTTCTGCAACTCCTTGCTGCTCTAATTTAGGTTCTAAACATGTCAGCTCCTACATTGGAAAGAACTTATTCCTGGATGAGGTCGCGACTTTATCAATGAAAACAACCCTTTAATAAACCATTCTTTGTGATGAGCTTCATGGATTGGGTATTCATATTGGTTAACAATCTTTAAAGCACTCTGCATATGCCCAAGATGATTCTCCAAGTCTTTATCGAATTTAACTTAGTTCTGCAACTCCCTGCTGCTCTAATTTAGGTCGCGAGAACTCATCCAAGAATAAGTTCTTTCCAATGTAGGAGCTGACATGTTTAGAACCTAAATTTCAATAAGTCTCGGATACCATTATAAGTCCCTGACACATAGGGTTTTCTAGAATTCTACCAATTTGGATGTTGTTAGAGTTTCCCTGGCATTCCATATTGGTTCACATAAAAACTAGTGTTGCAGTGTATCATCTTCTATGTTCCCAAAAAAATTTGGGAACCTCAACAAAAGTCTTCCTAGAATTATTTCCATAGTTGTTGTACTTGGTTTTGTAGCTCGTGTTGCTACCAATATAAACCCTTGGGGTCTTATTTGTACTACAATACTTTACTAGTTTGCTAAGAACTACTACTGCTTCCTCCTACTAATGAGATACTTTGAGAACTATTACTATTACTATTTAGTTCACTATACCAATACCATTGGAAAACAAGATTGTAAGAGTTTTTTACCAAAATTTGTAGGTGCGTTTGGGGGTCAGTCAAGGGAATTCTTGCTTTGTTGCTTCCAGTTCCTTATTTAATGATGGGTTCACTTTCTAGAGTACTTCCATTTTTTGCAGATCCTAAGAGTTCTTTAAAAACATATTTTGCACTCAAGACCGAGTTTGGCGTTAGTTGAAACACTTCATTACATGGAAACTAGTTTTCATGATCTTTCCTTCCACTAGTTCCTTCCCTCCAACTTCTTGTTTCTGGGATGTCTAGCATGTCCATCCCTTGGTCTTTTAGCTTGGCGCTAATTAGTTCCTCTCTTGAGTTTCTTCAATATAGGGTTTTCAATGGCTTGGGATCCTCAAAAAATCTATGTACTAACAGGCACACTGGGGAATCAAAATTTATGTAAATACATTGTTAATTTTATTTGAGTTTTTAATATAAAATATATACTTTACACTAAAATTCAAGTCTATGAACAATGCACTTTGTATTTCAAATTCACAAGTGCATATTTAGTTAGCACGTGGTATGATGATGTGTTTTATCTGTAGGTGCATCGGAGCACCAACATTAAGTTAAATCTATCATTCAGTTTTCTAAATTATCTAAATAAAAAAGTATATTTTAGATAAAAATGTTGTGTCACTTTTATGATACGCTTGACACATGAAGCACACAAGTGTGGTTTTTGTTATGTGCACTAGTTATTTTTACTTATTTAATAGCACTAGACAAAAAAATTTGCTAAAACCTCTAGCCTCCCACCTCTACTAGAAACATCCACTATAAAAATACAACCTAAGGAGTTTATGGGGAGGATCAACAAAATACTCCACTAGAAGGTGTTTCCCTTGCATTGACCAATCCTTTCGAAGGGATAATTATCCTCTCCAAGTGGGATATGGGTTCGATTACAACTTTTCCCACAAAAGATGTGAAATTTAGGGTCTGAAACATGGTAAGAGGAGGAAAACAAGGGCCTCAATCCCTAATCGAATATTTATTTTTCTCAATGTCCATGTAAAATTCTTGTGACTATGAATATGGACACTATCAATGTGATTTATACAATAAGAATGGGTCTTTGGACCGCTACCATGGTCGAGGGAGGAAAAAAATGGTCTTATGCCCTAAAAACGATTATTAGACTTGATGACCATGAAGAAAGTTAACACAGGAACAAGGCATAAAGGATATGTTCTACAACACTATGGGCATTGGGAAAAGGGGAAAGAATAACATTAATGTGAGTTTGTACTCACAATAACACATGTGTAGTATAGAAACACACACATGTTTTAACAAGCATGTTCTTTAGAACATGTGTGTGTTCCTTAAATTCAATTTCTTTTTGCAAGACCAAGAATTTTAAACCGTGTTAGTTGACTTGGTTTCTTGGTAATTAGGTTCATATTGAAAACCTTGGTAGTAGGCCGCAAAAACATTAAAACTTCCATTTTTTCTAAATAGCTCTCAATATTTATATTGCTCATCTTAGCTTAAAAAATCCATCACAAATGAAACTTTGCATACATATACATCCAACTAGGAAAATTCCAAATATATAATTTTCAAAAAATTCTATGTGTGTGTAGAGTTTATTATTTTTTTAATTTATTTTTGTCTTAACATATATCAAAATCATAAAATACATTTGTTCATTCTATAACTTTGTATTGCATTACCCATTTTTTTTAAATATATGAAGCAAGGGTGGAAGGAGCAAGCACGGGTCCTATATGGACCTAAAGGAATTCAGGAGATAAACTATGATTGGGACTTGGAAATAATTACCAATAATCAAGCAGAAATATATGCTCTATATAGTGGGATGAATATCCTTTATTCTCAACAAATTAAGTCTATAGCGGTTTTCAAATACTCATCCTTAATCACTAGGTTAATTAGGAAAATGAGTGTTGTTAAATACTCATCCATATCTCACATGTTGGTAAGAATCCTTGGTATCCTATCCTCCTTTGACATTTTTTGTTTATATTATGTTTGAAGGGAAAATAATAGTATCATCGACTCCTTAGCAAACTCAAGAACTCGAATAAGAATTTATTTATTTTTAAATGTGCCCCCTAGAGCAATTTTGGATACCATATATTATTTATTTCAACCATCAATATACCATATACCATATATCATCCACAAATATAGAAACCATGAATTAATGCACACAAGCATAATTGAGCATTTGACACAAGTGGCAACAAGCATAACTCTTGGCGAAAGGACCCAGGGAGGAGCAAGTTAACTCCCCGTCATGCCCCCGATGCTCTCTCTCAATCATTTTCACCTTAGCACGATTAGGAAATTGTGTCGAGTGTTGTGGAGAAGTAGGGAGAAGGTGGGATACTTGGGTTAGTCCTAGTGTCAAACTACATAAATGAATATTGGCATTTGGACTATCGCTTTGTTCGTCGGTTCTAATGTTAGGTGGGAAGGTTAAAATGGTGTTTCAATTCATCGTTGGAAGATTTTTGCTTGGTATAAATGAAGCAGGAGGGAAAGATAAAAGCGGCTCATGTAGAGGTAAGAGGGTATCCTCCTCTCTTTTTGGTTTTAATCAGAACTTTAAGTTGAGTCTTTATGAGCATCAAATAGACAACCCTCCTTCTATAAGTTTGTGTGGTTTGTGTTGAGCCACATCTTAGTTGGATATGAAGAGAGGATGAGGGAACTAGTACTCTTGAATTGTCATGTTGTAATGGTCTACCATTATGGTTTTAGAAGCAACTATGGTGATGAACCGAGTGATATAAGGAAAATTTCAAGGAATTTCTCCAAATAGTTGGAGGGCATGTGTTTGGCAATTGAACAATGAATATATTAATTTTCATATGGATAAAAATATAGTAAAGCAGAAAAAAAATTGGTGATGTGTCTTGAGAAACTAGGCAAAAAAATCGACAAGATAGAAAATGATCTTGAAATGAACTTAATATAATCTTACGATTTGCAAGGAGATCATAACTACTAGTTGTTCCACTCCCTAGTGTCAATAATATTAGTTAAGGATAAATGGGTAGATAAGGACATAGTACAACAATTGGAAGTAGCATCAGAAGGGTGGCAAAGAATTCCACATGACCATAAACCTAGGATGGAGGATATTTTTATGGAAGAGGCAAACACTGGGCATTTTTTTTTCCAATACTAACATGGTTTCCTATGCTTGTATTTTGTTATTTGGTAATTTTTTCAAGTAGTATAGTTTTAGATGTTTTAAAACAAAAACACTTAGTTTATAATAAGGATATTTTGAGACAAATTTGAGTCCTATATATATATATATGTGTGTGTGTGTGTGTGTGTGTGTGTGTGTATTTATATATATATATTCCAATGTGGTTCACAACACCGAAGAGGGGTTGTTTCTTCCACGGGAAGAATTTCCATGGTTCCCACCCAAAGGGGCCTCACCCTACCGGCTCTGTTTACGAATCCTAACTCGGTGGGGACATCCAGTGAGGCCCTTATATATCTATGCATAGCCACCCAAGGATTTGACCCCAAGACCTTCTGCTTACAACTCACAGCTCTCAACCACTTGAGTTAACCCATCAGGCATATATATATATATATATATATATATATATATATATATATATATAAGAATGGATGTTGAGATCCCAACACTAACACATGATCATTTTTTCTATAATGACTTCCATGCATATATGAATGAAATTCATTATATCCATGAAGTTATGATCATGTGATTAGTGTGGGGGTCATGCACAAGAACAATGCATTCTCTTCAATTTTACAAAAAAAAAGGAAATCACATCATTTAGGTACTTAACATCTACACTAACGAGAATATATGCATTACATTTTGTAGGTAAAATAATATACTATTGTTAAAAAAAAACAAATTTCACATAGTCATATGAAAATTATTTATATAAAATTATATATTCGAAAAGATAATTCAATTAAAAACAAATTTCACATAGTCATATGAAAATTATTTATATAAAATTATATATTCGAAAAGATAATTCAATTTCCCACATTTCATATTTTTACACCATAGTCAAATTCGTATGAAAGGCCCGTGGGGGGCAGATCAAGTGGTAAAGGTGTTAAATTGTAAATGGAAGGTCTCATGTTCAAATCCCCCCCCAATATTACATGTGGATCATATTCCAGGCCATGTGGATGCACTTAAGGGTATGATGGTAGCGGGATTGGATCCCTTGACCCTGTGTCACACAAGTACCAGCTTAGCACCCATTTGTTGATTCTCCTAGTAAAAAAAAACATTATGAAACTACCTCGAATCATCTCTCCAAGTTAGCATATTATTATTTTTCATATTTTAATTATGTTTGCATTGTCACTAAGATGTCATGAAATACCTTCATTAACTTCCACTCACCCTAAAATTAATGGCACATTTAAAATAAATAAAAATAGATAAGAACTAAAATTACAAAATATATATATATAATATGCAAACTTCAGACCTTTTTTTAACAATGGGAATTCGCGATTACCTAGGATAAGCCCAAGTTCAAATTTGGCAGCTACCACTATAACCCAAGACTATATCCAATAGTCTGCACGCTAAATATACCAATAACTTATGATTTAGCAAGGGATGAAACATCCGAAGACACACCCAAGTGGGGGTCCCACTCCAATGGGGCAGTTACCCTTCTAGCCTTATCACAACATACCAGTATCTCATTGGGGATTTGAACCCTAGCGGGGATAGTGATACAGAATTTAGACTTTAGCAGCGAAATCGTTGCACAGAGGGGGGTCCCTTGTCTCATACACCAAATTGGTGTTTGGTTTGGTTGTGGCCTTAAAAATTATTATTATTACTACTATTATTATAAAAAAAAACTTAATAGAGAAAAAGGTTAGAATATTGGAATAAAAAGATGCAGAAATAGTAGTAATAAAGAGGTGGGGTTTATTAAAAAGGGAAGAGGACATATGGCCATACGAAGGAGAACAAAATATAAGAAAAGGTTGGAAAATAAATGAATATTAAGGAAATATAAGAAAAGGTTTGAAAACAAATGAATATTAAGGTTGAAGCTTTTGGAATTACATTTGTTTGAATGATTTTGATTTCAAGGGATTTTCTAATAATGTGGGTAGAATAATGAGGAATTGGAGCTAGGACTTTAGTATGATCAAAATAAATTAGATGAATGGTGTTTTGTGAATTCTCTACAATAGAATATGTGACCACCTTCACAATTGAGGTGTTGAACTTATCTTTAATGCCTTTAAAAAGTTGTTGAAGGGTCTCATGAGACTTAAATAAGGTTCTAAAATATTCTTTTTGGCTAAAATCTTGGACATCTAAGGAGGATAAAATTGAGCTTAGTGGAGGAGTAGAAAATAACTCCAATTCTAGATTTGGTTTCTAACAAGAGAATGGTACAAAAGGTTTTGTTGATCTGGGAAATAGAATAACCATTAGCTTGGAGAGATTTAATAAGGTGGGTCATTTCTCTATTTAGATGTTGAGATTGGCACAAAGAGCCATCCACAGAACAAGGGGAAAGTCCGCACCAAAATGTAAGCCTGCCTAAATTCAAATATTACCGACGATAAAAGACAACCACTATGGTATTCAAAACCCTAAATGTCAAATATTTCCATACAAATATGGTATGAAGGTTGCATTCCCTCCATCTCCATTTTTTGCATTGACATTTTCCCGAAATTCCCACTGAATCTTGTAATCCTTTGTTACCTATCCCCCATTTCACTACAGTTGAACTTCCACACCTTCATGACAAAGTGTGGGAGACACCAAATTGTGTGGAACCATGAGAGAAACACTCAACCTAGTTGTAAGGGTCGTTATTATATGAGGTATTCTCCATCCATGTATCAAACCAAATTCTTTTAATAAAAGGGAAAAGTCTTCTCATGTATTGCTCATGTGTGTGAAAAGGACAAACATTTTACTTTTATTGTTTACTTGTTACAGGTACTATTTACATTTTACTGTTACTGGGATTTACTCTACTTGCATTTATGGCTTGCATCCAACAAAACTTTAGTTTATTTCATCTATTTTCCTAATCTAGTTTAAATTTCATCAGCTTTTACTAGCATTTACCATGTTTCCTTCACACACGAGAGCCATAAGGGACACCCACTTGCTAGCCTCCTACCTTGGCTTCACTAATCCAGTAGCACCCATATTTTCACCTATTATAGTGTAAACGCAATCACAACAGTTGATGTGTTTGATTATATGCCAATCGTATGATATCAAACATGATAGAACCCAGTGGAAACCTTACAATCCTAAAAGCTTGAAAAATGTTAATTTTGCTGAATTCTAGATCCCAAACCACTATCAGCAATTATGCAAAGTTTCTCGTGTGTATATAAAAAGAGTGTATACAACTAGAATAACATCAAGTGGAATCCATGTATGCCCCAAATTACATATAAACAAAGATGCTAAATGGACTATAGAGTCCAAAAAACATCACTACAACAAATAATCACATATATCAAAATCATTTCCTATATTGGGATTTCATTCATCAATAGCACCATGTTCCCCCTCCTCTAGGCTCTAGCCCTTGCCTCTACCCGGAATCTTGGATTTGTTCCTCCAAGTGCATTAGTCAACACCCTACAGTTTCGATGAAACCTCATAATCTAAGCCTTGAAATAAGGTAGAGAAGCTTTCCAATCAACATATACACATAGTACATTTAATGTATGCATATGGCAATTGAAATTAATACACATCTACAACATAAATTTAGGATGGAAAAATGTTAAAAGTTTATTCTTTAGCATAAAACTTGTTCAACTTTAAATTTAAATTATAAATAGTTCATATCATTTGATGTACACTAGTTTTACATTTTTCATTGCTTAGAGATGCCATTATACCATGTGTATTTTTCTAATGATATTTTTATTGTATTTTTTATTACAGTGGCTACTTTGGACCAAAATTCAAAGATTTTGAGAGAGATTGGTGTGGCTTGGAGGGGTGGAGATGAACTCCACCGCTCCTTCTCAACATCCTTAGAGTCTATTATAGACACTATCAGTAGATTGAACAATGCATTGTATAACATAGCATCGTATAGAGAAAGAAAACCACAAGAATATGCCAATGGATTGAGCTACAATGATATGAAGAAGCTGAAAGTTACCAAAGAGAAAATATATTCACATTTTAGAGTGCCTAGGACAAATGTCATTCCAGACACTAGCAGAGCACATATTTCAATTGAGTGTTGCATTTTTCAACCAATTAGAGAACACTGGATGAACATATGGTATATAGTTTTTTACATTCCCCCACAGACCAACATGGAAGTACCGCTATACTTCCTCCATAAACTTTATGCTGATTTTTTGTATGGAAAACATGTCAACTATGATATGTTGGGGTTCCAGGGCGTTGGTATGGGGATGCCCCAAAACTGTCCCAATGTTAGGCATAGAGATTCCAATCGATTGTTACCTCCATCCTGTAGCCAGTTATTGAGGACAGACGTCCCTTCTGCGTATAATATGATTTCCCATAAACAGAAGGTGTTTTTGACACTAGCTCGAGTGATTGCCCGCCACGACACAATTATTGACCAGGCAGAGCCCTCTTCCTCTGGTGGGGTACAACCATCAACTTTCGATGGCATAGGACCATCTACTGGTTGAGATATACAGACATCCCATGAGCCCCAAATTGAGCCACACATTTGCACGGAGTTTGGTCAAGCCTGATATGGTCGTGGAACGACACATGGTACCTCTATGATAACTTTCATTCAGGTAAGGATATTGTTAAAACTCTAATGTCATTCAAATTATTTTTTCCATATTGTACATATATTAAAATATTCTTAATATATACAATTTTTAATCTTGCAAGAGCTTGATTCCTCTACAGGGGGTGGTGGTGTACATGGTATTGTCATATCTGAGGTAGCAACAACCAACACTGAGGTCATATTTCAACAAGTCATTTTGTTAATATATGTCATTTTGTCAATACATGTTAGTTCATTAATTTGTTAGATGGTCTAATGTTTAAAAATTTTGAAGTTGCAGGCACCACATTCTCAACAAGATGTGGGAGACATTGATTTGAGTGAATCCCCCCCAGGTGGCTTCCATGATTTTTTCAAGAATGTAAATATATGGTTACTGACTTAGTCTTGTTAAAATTATTTTTTTCTTACTGTACTCCTTTATAGATTGCTAATATTTATAATTTTTAAACTTGCAGGTGTTATCTGGCTTTGTAGAGGGGAAAGAATTTGCTAATAGTGATCCCTCCCATGGGGGAGATATGTCCCAGGAAAAAGTAAGTATATTACAACATGTTAATTTTTCAATACATCTTATTTTATACTAATGTAATGTGAGTAATGCCCCTGATCCACACAATATACTAATTTTATTGTATACATCTTATTGTATTAAGTTGTACTAACTCATGCACATACCTAACCAATCTAAGCAACGCATAACCTACTAGTGATCCTTACTCTAACTACCTAAGTCACTTTGCAACATACTTAACACACGCAAGCACCCAAAACATTTAAACAACTAACCCAACTAAGTGAAACACATAAGAACCTAACAAACATTTAAATGATGCACATAATTGACACACCTAAGTGATCCACCTGTGTGGCCCACATAAATGAAATTGGCATTTGGCATGATGAATTTCATCTAATGAATATATGGGATGCACGGATATCGTAAAAAAACACTAAGGCCATGCATGATAACCCTACAAACTAGGGTTTCTAGGGTTTAGAATTCAAACTAGGGTTTAGGCTACAAACTAGGGTTTCCAAGATTGACTATAGGGTTTGTAAGCTAAGATTTCTAGGGTAGGCCTAGATAGGGTTATTAAGCATGGGAAGCTTTTTATACCTTATTTTAACACTTGCATTAGGAAGTTTCATGAAAACTTGGGGTGTTGACTAATGTCCTTAGAGGACCAACTTCAAGGTTCAAGGTAGAGGCAAGGGTTATATCCTAGAAGAGGGGGATACAAACTAGTGTTTCCATGGTTTGGAATACAAATAAGGGTTTCTTGGACTCTTGTGCATATTTGTAGGACAATGGTTTAGACACAAAAAGATGCACATGAATATATATGTACAGTGAAATTTTTTTGGCATGCATATATGGTTGTAGCATGAAGTTTTTGGGACTCTTGTGCATATTTGTGCATAATGGTTTGGATTCAAAGGAATTTTCATGGTGAATTTCATGGAATTTGTCCCCCCAATGCTAGAGTTTATAGGGTTTGTAGGTTTTATAATAGAAACTAGGTTTAGGCTACAAACTAGGGTTTCTAGATATTTGGAAGTTAGCCTTGAAATATTTGGTGTTTCGAAATCATGTCTAGTTAACATTGCTCGATGGGGACATTGCATTTGACATGAAAGTGATTGGTCAACCTAGGGATTTTACAAACTAGGGCCAAGCCTACAAACTAAGGTTTAGATTGCAAACTATGAGCTAGTTTACAAGCTAGGGGTTTACAGGTACGGGCTAAGGATTCTACAAGGTCAATGATGATATTGAAAAGTTGTAAATGTGTGAGTATTTGATAGTTGACATTGTTCAATGGGGACATTTCATTTGACCTTATTTTAACACTTGCATTAGGAAATTTCATTAGATTTCAAGGGTTTCAAGAGTTTCTAGGGCTAGATCATGTTTCTAGGTTTGTAGATTTGGTTTCTAGGATTCTAAATTGGGTTTGTTGGGCTAGATTGGGTTTCTAGGGCTAGATTGCATGAGTCGTGTAAGAATGAATATAATACAACAAATCCATGATGAATCTTGAGCAATTTATCAATATATCAAGTTGTCAATGTCTGACTGAAATAGTCAACATATTAATGTCAATAATCAATGTGATCATGAAACAAAATCATGACATGTACATGTACACCGCATAGTTATAACATAGTACACAAATACAATGCATACCACATACCTGACTACCTACCTATGGTCATTCAACTAAACCATAAGGATCACCTCTAATACCAACAATATCCTTTAACCTCTTGTGCTCGGAGTAACGCAAGAAGTATCATGACTTTGATATTCTTCCTTTGCATTGTTTGCAACTGAAGGTTTGTGCCAATAACTAAGTTTATATAATGGTATACAATCTGACGCGGTCTATAATCTTCAAATACCTAACATTTTTTCTTTGGTGCATAGGAAACATGTGTCAAATATTCTCCTTTGATAACCATCGACCCAATCGAAAAATCATTGCCCTCGAAGCCCCTTAATGAGACATTGATGGTTGAGGGTTTGCTTCCCATCCAAGTAATGTGCAACCAATATCTCGTGCCCCATTCATTGCCTCTCGGGGCAACCACTACGTATGTGCCATGCATAAAATAAAGTTCCAACACACGAGTCAGCTAAATAAACACAACTAGTCGTCAAACATTTCAAAATTATCAAGATATTAGACGAACCTAGTTGTACGAGATATTATATGTGGTCATAGTCTGGTGAAATACTTGATTGGTCCTCCTCCAACTGTAATCATTCTTCATTTATATGTCAACCAATGGGGAGTGATACATGATCCCATTTGTAAACCCAAACTATGGATTCACAATTGTCACATTTGAACTATTACATGGAGAACAAAAATAAGAGAGTTTCATTGTCCACATTTCAACTATAGCATTGCCATGACGTTCTGAATGAATGAAATGCACAAGTTGCTTGGACAATCTTACACTCATATAGGTTTGATTGATCTACATCAACCACCTCCCAAAAATATCTGTGCATATGTTTTTCGAGTTGATTGGTCTTCTTGCCTTCTTGCTCCCTCCCCCATTATTGAAGAACACCATTGAACAATGGTCTTTGCATCTTGGATGAGCGAAATAGTTCTTAACTTCATTTCTTGCCTATGTAATGTAGTCTTGATGCATGCACCAACTCCATCATGTTCCCATTTTTTGTGTCTAGTCTCAAAATAGTTCCAAGTATGTGGCACCTTGTGCCTCTTGTGGAGCATACACAACCATTGGAAGACATGCATTTTTTAATTGCCCCACGTAACCATCCGACTAAATCTAGTGTTGTTCCATCTATATAATGTTGTCCTTCAAATGATTGTAGAACAATTGAAAGATATGTTGTACAAAAGCCAGTCGTGACACTTGTCATCGCTTATGTAGAAGTGATACTCCTTCAAAATAACCCTTTTGTGTTTAGGCACTATCTACCCCATGTCTATAGGTGATATGGACCATTATGCTGACTTGCTCTAAGTAATAATATTGACTTTGGATCTGGTTTTACGGTTGAAGTGTAGTTTTTTGCAAAATCGACCACTGATAAGATAGTCCCAATAGGAAATGTATCCATGCATGTTCTAAACTACTCTTCTTGCCAACAAGCCACATGTACATGTTTTACATATTGTTGTGTCTTTTCAAATAATCCTTCCATGAAGTTGCAAACTTGTACTTGGTAAATCAATAATAAACACTACAAGAAAAAAGGTCATTGATGAGGGTAAGAAAAGATCACCATAAGCTCATTGGTGAGGATCAAAAGAGCTTTTGTCACCAAAAAGTGAACATCACCAAAGGCATCATCACCAAAAGTACAGGTGATGTGGTGACATTCAAGGTCTATGAATAATGATTATAATGATAGATATTGGCGGTCACCATTTCATATAAAAACCAGTGATTTATGGTGATGGGCCTTTCATGGCCCTCACTATTGTTATGGTAATGTTCATTGACCATCACCATTGCATGTTTTGGTGAGGGTTGAAAAATGTCACCATAAGCTCATTGGTGACAATTAAAAGAGCCTCTGTCCCCAAAAATTGAACATCAACAAATGTCGGATCACCAAAAGTATAAGTAATGTGGTGACATTCAAGGTCGGTCACGAATAATGATTATAATGACAGATAGTGACTGTCGCCATTTATGAACAACGGTGATTTATGGCGATGGACCTTCCATGGCCCTCACTATTTATGCATATATATGGTGACGTGCATTGACCGTCACCACTTCATATAAAAAAAAATGACTTTTGTTGATGCATTTTTAACGACCCTCACTATTGATACGTATTTAGGAACATATAGTGATTGTCATCATTCCCTATGAATATTAGGGCACGATGGAATCAAACCACCAACCTTATGCTTGTAAAGCAGGTGCTCTTCCTTTGAGCTAGCACCCTTCAAAGAATTAGACCTTGAAACTTTGTAAATTCTAAATTCTTAAAGATATTCAAGGTCCATAAATAAATTTGTTGCTAGAGAAGATTAGAACAATTTGCCCGTGGCTTATAAAGGGAAATATGATTATGTTTTAGTGACTTTTTCTCTAGCTCTTAGGCCAGATTCTAAACCATCGACTTTTCTTGGACGAACCGAGGAGATTAAGGTAATAAAACAAATGTGGGTCAAACTAGAGCAGCTTTGTATGCTATACAAATACATTGTTAAAAGGGAACCCATTCATTGGTAGTCAAAGGGCCTTGTTGAAAAATAGGATGCCTTTTGAGAAAAATTGTTATAAATTTCTACAATAAACTGAAAAAGTTTAACATCTGGTTATGATTCATTCGACTACGAAGATTCTACAAAAACACTATGTAGGAAACAAGGGCAACTCCCTTGATGATCATATTAGCAATCTATAACTTGATTCCTAAATAAAAGGTTATGGCCATGATGGACAAATAAATGTTACAAGGGCACTTATCAAAAAGATTATAATGTGACATTATTCTCTGTTATTTTTTAATTTTCAGTATTTATTAGAGTCTCAATTAGATTCACAACATGGTGGTTATGCATCACTTGGATCATTTGCATATGATAAATTTCACAAATCTACATCAATTATTAATCACCTTGCCATAAGGCACTAAGCACAGGTGACTAGAAGACCATATAGAGGCACATTAATGAACTTGGATAATAAAGGTTAGTCCAAAATTACAAAAAAGACCATCACATGCAATGAAACTTGGAACCTTTAATAGCATGTACCTTCCTTGAATTATGTCCTACGCAGACAAATATTCTAAGGATGGACCATCTCAAAGGACAAGAATATTGTTCTGTTGTTAGTGCTTTTTACCATCAAAGAGCTACTGTACTGACTAGGAGCTTTTTCCATGACAACTTAAGAAAGTTCAATGAGTGTGGTATCCAGTTGAATAGCTTCTTTCATAAAACATTTCTAAGGCTTCAACTGTTAGGATCTTAGATAAATGTTATATATTTTGAATTGAATTGGTCCTAATATAAATCACAACTTAAGCAACTGACAAACAGCTCAAAGAACTTTTCCTAATCATCAGAACTATATCTATAGATAGATAAGGAAATCCAATTGTAGTTAAAGGTATAAACCCTAAGAGCTATCCTTTAATTACTTGACTGCTACCAATTTCAAATTCTATTGGATCGCCCCTCTCAAAGCTTGAGTTGAAAACCATCCCATCTGTAAGAGATCCTTGAAATGCATGGAGGAAATCATAAAAGTTTAGTTGAAATTATATATGCATTGAGGAAATCATAACATTTTAGCTGAAATTATATATGCAGGAAGAGATCATTTCAATACTAACTACTTCATTGATGGACACTTTGTAAAGCCTTAAAATTTTCATGCAAGATTACAACTTAAGTAAGATTAATTTGTTGCCTAGTAAGAAAACCCTGTCTTACCTTCCTGTATATACATGCAGTTCTCACAAAATGAGGTTACAAGAACAGTCTCATCTTCGTTGAATTTCAAAACCTTTAGAAGACTTCAAATAGACCGTTCATTTTCATTATATCTATTTGCAAAAAAAATTGTTTCTTGCAGGCACAAGTAATAACCTGAAGACAAAAAATTGGTCGTGCAAGAAAATGGATGATGATGGAATTTGATCGAATCTAGGATCTAAGAAGCTCCTCGTAATGGTATTTAAACATGTACTATTTTTTAGTTCGTCAATCTTTTCCATTCACTGTTCCTATTTCCCTAGCTCGGTTTTATTGGTTATTCATCTAGACCTATTTCCTGGATATTAACATTGCAGAGACATTATGTCATTATTTGGTTATGTTCAGATTTACAAATAAACAAATAATGATGTAATGTCTCTGCAATGTTAAAGCTACAAACTTGAAAACTGACAATCCTGTGCACAATTTTTTACTTTTTGTTTTCCAAAATTAGTCTTTAAGAATCAAGATTATTTTTCTTAGACTGTTAGGCATTCGGACCTATTAAACATAACATAAAACACTTACAATTATATTCTTCTCCAAGGTATTTTATTCCGAAAGAAACAATGGCTGCGAGGACATTGTTGATTGTCTTAGTGTTTTTAGAAAACATCCTCGTTGAAGTCAAAAGACAAACATCAGTCTCGTAACAGAATTCTTATTGTTCAATAAATACAGCTGCTTGACCATGCATATTCTTAATAGATACATAATTTTGTCTTAGTGTTTTCCTCAACAAATTGATCATTGAAGAAGGCATATGTAGGACATATACCATGACTAATCCCATCATTTTTTAATAAAGGCTCTACTTCAAGAAAAATTATTACAATAGATTATATAGGTGTCAACATTTAACCAAGGGAAACAATTAAGCCATTTCAAAAGTAATTTTCAGCTTTTGAAAAAACAAATAAGGGTATTGGCACAATTAAAAGATTATTGTCAGCATAAGCACAGAATGGTGCTGCTTTTGTGGAGAATTATGTGACTCCCTATGTACATATTGTGCATGCTCAAGATCTAGGTGTAAGAGAATCTTAGAGATTGTCAGATGATGGAATACTTCCTCTGCAACCTCGCCAAAAGGCAAGCAACTAATATGAAACTTGGTCTTTTCAATGGCACTGATTGTCTAGACTAATACAAGCTTGAAAACTGACAATCCTGTGCACAATTTTTTACTTTTTGTTTTCCAAAATTAGTCTTTAAGAATCAAGATTATTCTTCCTAGACTGTTAGGCGTTCGGACCTATTAAACATAACATAAAACATTTACAATTATATTCTTCTCCAAGGTATTTTATTCCGAAAGAAACAATGGCTGCGAGGACATTGTTGATTGTCTTAGTGTTTTTAGAAAACATCCTCGTTGAAGTCAAAAGACAAACATCAGTCTCATAACAGAATTCTTATTCTTCAATAAATACAGCTGCTTGACCATGCATATTCTTAATAGAGGCCTAATCTTGTCTTAGTGTTTTCCTCAACAAATTGATCATTGAAGAAGGCATATGTAGGACATACACCATGACTAATCCCATCATTTTTTATTATTTTAATAAAGGCTCTACTTCAAGAAAAAATATTACAATATAACAAACGAGAAACAATGCTTAAAAATTAGCTCTACAACCTTAACGATGCTTTTCATGAAAGATAAAATTCAATAATCTATGTGTGTTAAAGATAATTCATTATATTATATAATGTATATACAAGTGCTGTCAAAAGCGGATCAGTCATCGAACCGGTAAACCCCAAAAAATCTGAATTAGACCAGAACACGAAACTAACCAGACCTAAGAAATTGTCAACCAAAAAGTACATAAAGGGGTCGATTCTCTTGATTAAATTCCAATCCCATACCTTTATACATGATTGAATCCAGTGGAAACATTGTAATCCTGAAAACCTGAAAACTGTTAACTCTGTTAAATTCTGAATGGTATCTAAAATTCTACATTTTGCGTATGAAATTTGATGAAGTCAGAACCACTGTCAAACATCCTAAAATAATTGATGGTAATGTTAAAAATTTAAGTAAAAGTTGACAAGCTTTCATGTTAACTTCTACTTTAAGAATTTAATAATACAAGTGATTACTAGGGTCTAGTGTTAGTTTTAGGCTTTCTGTTTTACCTTTTTAAATTTTTATTTTTACTTTCATGGTTGACATACAAACCTGTACCAAAATGGCCAGTTCCATACAAAATCAGCCAGTTCTAGTATTTAAAGCCAGTTCAATACAAAACTGTCAACTGGCCAGTTTTGGTATGGAACCAGCCTTTCCCAGTATGAAAACTCCAACCGTACCAGTATGGCATCAAAAACAGTCGGACCAACCGATTTTTGCCGATTCCAGTCCAGTTCTTTTAACACTTGTTTATACTATAAATTGTTTTAATTTATTTATATTTTGGATGTCTAGTTAAAATTTAAAAAAGAAAACAGTTTGACAAATCATCAAACCATTTGTTGCAACAATCCTTAGTCCAAAATCGACATGAACACCCACTCTCACACCCTTGCTCTTAGAATCTTTAGTTGAAAAATGCCAACCAATAATCCATTAAGAACCATAATAGGTAAATATTGTATACTTGGAAGAGGTCTAGAGTTCAGAATCACATGCCAAATAGAAAACATAGGAATCAATATTACTCGAATAGACAGTTCATCATGAAACAAACTTGTCATTCTAGAGTATTCCAGAAGGAAACCTTATGATAATTCACATGCTACATTTATAAAATATAACAGAAATTTTAGTTTAAATCAAATGATAAAACTTGCATACGACAGCATAATCATACGCCAGCCATCACAAAAAAGACAAAGCAAGTCGACATGAGAGTCATAACAAGTTGACATGACACAAAATTGCATATATATATATATATATATATATATATCCCAAAGAAAATATTATGTCAAAAAAAAAATACAATTCCCAAAGACTCACAACTTGACCATATTGGTTTCAACTTTCCTCCCTGAGCATATCATTTCTTGTTGAAGTTGTTGCTATTGTTGAACAATAACATTCTTCTCTTCCATTAATTTTGTTATTTCTACCATAGCCTGCATAAGAAAAAGAGAATTGAGTGGTTTCCAAAAATCTGGAAAACAAACTTCACTTCTGATATGCAGAAACCAGATATCTTTTACAAGAAGAATCATGTAAAGTTGTTCATAGCTAGAAGTACGTGACAGGTAAGATAGTTGGAGAAACAAAGATTCTAGCTCTGAGGTAGTCCAAATGGAAATCTGTGTATACAAGTGAATGGGATGACACTATTAGAAATTGAGTTCAGTAATGGATTACAATATGAAACTTTTGGGAACTAATTATTACTTGCAGTCTTAGAAATAAAACATGTTCATTTAAACTGACATCAAGGTAGAATCAGAATGAACCCAAAAGGAATAAAAAGAATGCATGACCAGCCAGCCAGCCAGCCAGACTTGTGACAGCCAGCTTTGCTTACCAAACACAAGGCAATGTAGAAAAAGCAAAGATTTGTCTAAAAGAGACAAAGTCTTCATTTCCTGGGACTCAACCATTCAACAAAGCTCTAAGGACTTGCTACGCTAAAATGCATCGTCTGTTCTACAATATTTAAGTTTTTAACCATGTAGCAACATAATTTCCATAAATCCTCATTGGCATGCTCAGAAGACAGACCCCATGAATTGTACTGATCCAATGATGAACCATGTGAAGCTACAAATACATGTTTGAGATTGTCATAGCCTGCATATGAAGATAGAGAGCTTCTAAAATTTTCCACCATGCAAAGCTAGGTTTTACAAGATGTTTTGCACCAAAAGACAGTTTATTGAATCAAGACACAAATCTTTAGCATTAAGGACATCCAAAGTAAAAACATGAACTGACAGGCTCAACCATAGAATTGCAATGGTCTCAGACATGGTAACTACAAAAAATATACAAGATAAGAATTTCATTAAAATTTGATGAAGAAATTTTTGGTAAATTTTTGGTACAAAATAAAATACATAGGAAAAAAATCAATGCTTGAAAGTCATCGACGAGAGTTTTAGTAATATTTTGGTAAAGAATAGAAGTCATTTATTGTTAATGTTTTCTCCAACAAAATCAGCTTGCATAGCCCACTATTTTATGTAGCAAAGAACTCTCAATAAACTCTATTTTTCCAAGCAAACCATTTTTCAAGCTTGTTTACCCAATAAAAATGCTATCAAAACCTCCATTTTTTCCTTCAAACAGAATTCTTACACAAAAATTGTCAGTTTCTTTATTTGCACTTGCAATGAATCTCATAGCAAAATCTTGTTGATTTTTCCTGAGCAGCATCGAGAGCCAAGGACCAGGATATGGAACCAATCCAGCACTGGGGGAACTCAACCTTGAGTTGAGTAGCCATTCTGTTGAATGGGTACATCTGGTCAAGGACCAGGATGTGGAACCAATCCAGCACTGAGGGAACTCAACCTTGAGTTGAGTAGCCATTCTATTGAATGGAGACATCTGGTCGAGGGCCAGGATGTGGAACCAGTCCAACACTTGGGGAACTCAGCCTAGAGCTGAGTGGCCATTCTTTGAATGGAGGCACCTGGTCAGTTACCAAGAAGATGAACCGGTCTAGTACTAGGGGACTCTGCTTAGGGTTGAGGGCCATTCTCCGGGAGAATGGAGGCGCTTGGTCAATTACCAAGTATTTGACCTTGGGTCAAATTATTGGTTGAGGCACCTGGTCTGTTACCAGGATATCACTATAAGTCCTAGACCGAGTTTGGGCATGTGAGGTACTCCTACCCTCAATCTGTGGGCTTTGTGATCTTCTCCAAGGCTTAGCTACCCTTGGTTAAGACACCTAGTACCCGATCTTGGTGGCACATGGAGTGTGAGATAAAAGCATTAGTAATTCTCTCTATTTATGATGATGTACTTTGAATGGGGATGAAGGACCCCTATGACCACTTGTTTTGAACACCGGGCACTTGAAGAAGGCTAAAGGTAAAAGTCAAAAATACAAAAGCACCCTTAGACCACTAAGGAGTCAAAGTGAAAGTGCAAAAAGACCTTTAGTACCACTAAAGGTAAAAGTTAAAAAGATAAAAGAATAAAATATTATTATTTTGTTCTTTTCAGTTTTGGTCCACATCTAGGTGATTAAAGGCTATAAAAGATCAATCCATTTCATTATTACACACACTTGCTCATCATCCTACAGCTGCTCCAAGGAAGATTTTTTCACTGGTCTTAGAAGAGAAGAAAGTTCTTGTGGTTATGACCTAGCATGGAGGCTTCTAGCTAGGGCATCCACTCTTGTTTCAGAGAAACCATAAGCTAGGGTTTCATTCTTGAGATCATTTGCTGCAGCCCTATCTTCCACAGGCTAGGGCATCTCCACCTTCTACTACAGCATAACCCTAAGTCAGCTAGGGTTCATCTTCTATCAGTCACGGCCAACATATCCTAGCTAGGGCTTGACCCTAGGACTACCTCACTCATCTCGGGGAGCCCCTTCTCCATCTCCGGGAAGACTGTACGGTCACAGGTAGCAACAGAACCCTTATGACAGCCCTTTCTCAGCTCGGATCCCAGCTCGGGCAGCCAGTCAAATTTCCAGGCAGCAGTGTTCAGGTTTCGAACACCTGTTTTGTGAGTTCGGGCAGCAGTATTTCTTCCACGGGCAGCCTCAGTCTATCCTCGGGCAGGCTGTGGTTCACGGGCAGAATCTCGGGCAGGCTGTTACAGCCTCCTCCACTTCACGGGCAGCCCTCCCACTCACAGGCAGCCCTTTCTCCACTGCTGTCTCTCCTCTGCAACCTCGGGCAGCACCGGCAGGAGCTCAGGCAAGGCTCGGGCAGCTCCAACAGGAGCTCAGGCAAGGCTCGGGCAGCTCCAACAGGATCTAGGGCAAGGCTCGGGCAGATCTGTACATACTCAGGCAGGCAGCTGTGAACAGGGGCAGCAGGAAAACAGGGTCCAGGCAGGCACTTGTGGATCCCAGCAGCAGATATGGGCAGTCCAGGCAGGCAGCAGCATATCCGGGCAGCTCCTGGCAGCTAGAAATTTATCTTGGGCAGCAATTCTGAGATTACGGGCAGCAGGAAGAAATTAGGGCAGAAAGCCCTAATTTGGATTTTGTTGTAAAATTTATCTTTTATGGATTATTGATCAGTGGTTCAAGCCTTTTAAGGGTTCGAGAATTATTGAAGACAATTCATCTCAGAATTCTGAAATTGAAGAAACTCGAGTCATCTCATTTAAGAGATGAACTACTAATGCTTTTGGGGTTTTTGTCCTTTGAAGGTTTCCCCGTGAAAAACTCTTGTGTTCAGTGTGTATGATGTTCTGATGTGTTGATAGTTCTACTGCACTTGTCTATTGTTATCTTATAGCCTGCAAAATTTTAAAGAATTCATGCTAATGCTAAAATTCATCAAATCTCACACCTGTGTAACAGACTGAAGAAATCTATACAATAAAGTCTAATCATTTAGGTAATCAAAACAACAATTTGTAGAAAAAATGTGAATCCCAAAACAGAGAATCAAAAATCATATATATGATTTGCTAATGTTCAAAAGAAATATATTAAGTTTTTCTGGCATACTGAATATTTGATTAACAAGTACATCAAAGTAAGTAGTTTTTATTTACTCCTAATAGCATCTAGACCCCCATGAATGAAAACAAAATATGAGAAACACCTTAATAAGGTACTCTTCATGAGATAACCTGCATTTTCCTCTCTTGCATTACATTCGACAGATTTTCATCTTTTTGAACATTACTATATTGAAATGCCTTTATGATATTGAACAGGCTGACAAATACCCAAAGAAAGTCAAAGTATTGTTAGTGTTGTAACATGTATTAACAGGGAAGTGTCTCTGAAAGTTAGGTATACATCTATCGAGAGCATCCTTGGTACTTGGGAACACCCAGAAATGTCCCCATTTGGTGGAAGTGACAGCCCCCTATTGGGGAAATCTGGGCATCCCCACTGCCATAAGCATTTATTTTGAATAAAACTAAAGAAAAGATAAACACAAACTATGCACTAACCGTATATTGAGTACCCTAACCCACTAACCACCCAAAAAGGCCTTCCTAACTCTTCCCACTGACAAAAAAAGAGCAAGCTTCACCTACAACTGTCAAAAAAATACAACAGCTTGGGAGAATGGACTTCTCTGTACGACAGCACTAGAGAACTTCTTTCCATACTTTTCACTATAGCAACCTGCAGAAATAAATTTTTATACAGAGAACTAATTTTTCACCAAAGGGGAGAGCTTTTTAACCAGCAATCACTTGGGAAGGCTGAATTCATCTGATGAACCCTGAAAGCTTGCAAAAGTTATCATCAGTTTCAGCTTGGGAAAAGTCATACAATACAGGGTTCATGCTTTTGTTCATGGATGAATTCGATGTTTCTCCATACTTTGATTATCACTACTTATGAGAAAATCAATGGTTGATTTATTATGGCACATAAAACCTGATTCACCATGTTTAACTAATTTCCACAACTAAGTTTGAAACTTGCCCAATTATAAGGGATGGCAAACAAATTCGTTCAAATTCAGCTGAACATAAAGAATCTAATTTCCATTAAAATAGAAACTAAATTCATTTTCATTCTTTTAAGAAAATTTAGCTAAAATCTGTTTTCTCTTGGAGTTAATTGAATTTACATTTACAATTTATGGCTTAACTTAAGCAAGGGCCTAAGCAAGAGAAACCAGCCACGGTATCTTCTTGACTGTATCGTATGCCTTTGGATGTGCTATGCATCCACATATGCCCTGGCCCCTCTCCCATAAATGTATGCCCTCAAATGTATGGCCAAGACTCGGAGGTTCTCTGAAATGGATGAAACACACATTCTTTAAAATGATTGCCAAAATGGTTATAGCTCATCGGAAGGGTAATAGGAGAACACACACACATATATAACTTTTATATTATCAAGAAAAACTATGTATATATAATTTTATATAATATATAGTCACAATTTACTAGTTTTAATATTTTTAAGTCATATTATAATTTATAAATAAATTTAATTAAGTTATATAATTAAACACATTGCCCACAGGACGTAGAATAGACAGTGAATGGGTGTAATGTTAAGCCACTCCTTGCGTAAGGTCGCCGGTTCAAAACTCCATGGGTACTTCCTTACAATAAAAAATAAAAAATTAAACATATCTATTTGAATTTGGATCACACCCACAGATATATATATATATACACCGAATGGTAAATTTTATCAACTTTTTTGTCTGGGCAATTTTTTCTCAAACTTCATTGTTATCAAAAACAAACATGAACATGACCAGGTGGCTTAGCATATGACATATTAAGATTCCACACTAGTCTAATTTTCTAATAATCTAATTTAATGTTTATGAATTTACTTTATTGTTTTAGAATCTAGATTGCAATGAATATCGTCAGTACAGTGACAGGATGGGGCGTAGAACCAATTTATGTGGAAACACGCCTTTTGCATGGTTTATTTCAATAATTGCTTTCCTTTCATTACTTTGCATTATGACACAGTGTATCTCAATTCTGGCTCTGCCCATATTTTCTCTATCTTTTCGGTTTGTGTGCAACTCACACTGGGATAATCATAAATTTCTTTGTTTTCAAAAACTCATTTGATTCAGGGGTAAACTTATAAACAAGGTTGTCTCCTGGATCTAACCAGAGAATGATTACCCGCTGGCTCTATTGAAGCTTTGGAGGAAGTCTTAAGCTAAGCCACATGGTTCGAATTCAAATTCAAGTTCGACGACCATTTGATTCGGTTCGAATTCAAATTTTTGGATGAGGTTGGTTTGAGATTCGAATATATATATATATATATATATATATATATATATATAT
>LPNX010626440.1:140276-180713 GCA_001517045.1 Pseudotsuga menziesii
TAAATAGTTTAAAAAATAAACAATAAAACTGAAATCTGTCTCTTAAACATTAAAATAAATCTGTCCAGGAGTCCAATCTTCGACAACGGTAGAGAAATCAGCAAACTTGCGGGCTGTGAGTTGATGTTGAGACGTGACTTGACTTGTGTGCACTGAGCACCGAGTATTGAGTAGTGAGCACCGAGCTACAGCCTACAGCCAAGATGTGAAGAGTGAGGGAAACCATGGATGAAGTTTTTATGTTGTGTGGCGTGGAGAAGAGAGGGAAACCATAGATGAAGTTTTTGTGTTGTGCGGCATGGAGAAGAGAGGGAAACCGAGAACTACAGTGAATTTGGAAACGCCTCAACAATTTCATACTAGGGAAAACCATAAGAGTAAACCGTGAGAGTGTTAAAGTTGCGTGAGGTAGGTAGGTAGGGTTAAACACTAGCGTTAAAAAACCACGCGAAGTTTTTCAATTTTTAATTAAATTCAGAGGTAGGTAGGTAGGGTTAAACACTAGGGTTAAAAAACCACGCAAAGTTTTTCAATTTTTAATTAAATTCAGCATTTAATTCGCCTTTAAATTTGAACTCAAATAAAATTCGAATTCAGTGAAATTTGTTTTTAAGATTCGGAGAATTTAATTCGAATTTTTTTATCTTCTTGAAATTTGGCGAATTTTGAACCTCAAGGTTCAAATTAGCCGAATCTTGTGACTTAGGTCTTAAGGATGTAATGTGTATTTTAATGTTTTCCCATGGAATGTGTATTTTAAGTTTATCCCAATCAACATTAAAAATGAAAATATTAAACTTTGGATGGGAGCAGTATTCCTTAAACAGTCAAGAGCTGAATGGAGCCAGCTAGATGCAATTGAACCTTTTCTTTTAATGTTGACTTCTAGAGAAAATTGTCCAAAAACATCCAGCCATTAAACATAAAATGGGGAAAAAAAGCTAACCTCAGACAGCTTTGCCTTCAACTCGCTGGTATCTTTCAGTACCTATCATGGAATTGCAAACCAAAGAAATTAATTTAAAACCACTTGCTTTCTCAGTAACAACACTGACTTTAAAAAACAATATGTTAAAAGTAGCATTCCTTATCAAAAGTCAAAAAGCAGGGATAAACAAATAAGAAACCGCATGCAAGCAAATGCCTGAATAGCAAACTCAAATACGATTGCATGTAGAAAATAACAAAACAATTATCGTCACCACTAGACAACCAAAAAGCAACAAATCCTTCACACTCACATTATCTACAGAGGAAACACTCTGACTCTGATTGTCCAACACAGAATCCTTTGTTGCTGATCCCTATTCCTCTGATGATTCTTGGAGAAAAGTGGGTTGAGGTGGATATACATACACCACCCTCAATTTGTGTTCCTCATATACCTTGCCTGGCTCTTTCAAGAACTGGATGACACAGAAAATTGCTTCAACTGAGAGAACCCTTTGCAATGAGCATTAAACTTCAGACAGAATAGGTTTTAAAGTGAACCTACCATACTTGGAGTAATCTCCACAGCAGTCCTGCCAGTGGGGACTACACTCTGCACAAGGAATTTGTCTTTACATTTCATATCAGGAGGTGCCTCCTTCTGAGCTTGCATATGACTACAAATAAAAAAAACAATGAGAGGGAACAAATGAAAGCACAATCAATCTCACATTGAACAAGTCCTTTGATGTATCATATTCAAGCAAGAATCATTCCTCCATTAACCTTCAAATTAAGAAGCTTCAAGCTTGTCACTTCACAAGCAGAATGAGCTGGGATGATGCCTGTAATGGGTCGTACACAGCATTTCCTAAGGGAAGTAGTTTTCACCCATCATAACAACATTTAAATGCAGCTACATCCTCTGATCATATTGTTAAAACAAGTCTTTGTAATTGGGATTTCTTATCAACAAAAAAGTTCTACAGTTGTATCACAAAGTACAACTCTAGAATAATTAGAAAATATGGCAATCTCAAGCTTTCCTGAGTCACTTTTCCCATTGGCAAGAGACTTAACCCTAGACATTGATGTCTATCATGTGTGCACAACTGGAATATCTCCATAGGATTTAAAATTAGAGCAAAGTCAGAAGATTTACATAGTACAACAAAAACAAGCATAACTACCTTAAATGCAATATCGTCATCTATGTTCTTGATTAGATGAAGATAACATGAACTTTGCTTCCTCAATTCGACTGAACAGCATTGACACAAAACCAGGTATCCATTAGACTACCCAAATGTTGGCAATAAAACAAACCTATCAAATGCCAAATACAATTTTGTTCGATATCCTCCCCCATACAATAAGGTAACCATTTGAATGATAAGTAAGATGCTCATACAACAGTACATTAACTGTTTCAGACTTCAGTGTTGTGGACAAACTGAAATTGAGTCCATAGGTTTTGTAGATTGGTTGCAGCTCTGCGATTAACTTAGAACTTGAATATGCCGTCGAATTGTATGACCATCTAAACCAAACACATTTAGTGACAAACTACCATGGCTTGTAATTGCAATCGTATTTTTCATAAATGGCAACACCTAGTCTACGTTTTCCTTCAGAGCCATGACCATGAAGATCGAAAATGATTGACGTACAGTGACATTAGAAAATTGGACAATTTGTATGGCATCTTTAAAAGTTTCCCTGACATAATGGCATAGCCTATGGTGATCATTTGTATTTTATAGAACGTTTGTTCATAAAATAAATGATGGCTTTGTGGAGGTCAAAGGATGTTCCTTTTTCTTATTTGAAATGTGCTTTGCTGATTTTAATCTTATTGTTATCGAGGACAATCTGTTTTTTCACTTCATTCACCCAAATTGTAATGCAGATGAAGAGATATTGCTCTTAGAGGTATGACAAACTGGAAGTTATCTGAAATGCAACACATTGTTTAATTTTAACGAGTTAGTATTGTGTTGGACTTTTTACTATTGTCTTTATTAGTTTATGTGAGAATTTAATTCTTGCAAATATCATTTGTTAATCTGCCCATTTGCAGGGAATTGAAATGTATGGATTAGGAAACTGGGCAGAGGTTGCAGACCATGTCAGCACAAAGAAAGAAACCCAGTGCTATGACCATTATATGATGGCATACATGAATTCTCCATGTTACCCTCTACCTATATGGTGCCCGTTCCTTCACCTTTCATGTTTATACTCATCGAGTTAAAATTGGTATTAGGCTTGACCATTTATTTCAAAACCTATAATTTAAAAAGAACTCTTTCTAGGATATGTCACATGTTATTGGAAATAGAAAGACATTTTAAACATGGCCAAAGTACATGGGGAAGACAAAAAAGGTTAGTTGGGAAGTCACTCAATTGAATGTTGGTTTTATGTTCCGACATTGTCTATCATTACATGCCACATCATCCTATGAGTGAAAAAGAAAAAGTTATATGTTGGGTACAGGTTAAAGTGGTCAGTTCTTTCCCCTAGGCCAAAGTTTCAGTGTATCTATTAACAGGCTGCTAGCAAAGTTTCTCATTTACTACAATTTTTCCTGTTTAATGAGTAAACAATCTTCTTCTAGCTGGAAACAGATCTGGTGAATAAAAATAAGTGTACTTAGGTGATTAAACTTAAGATTAATGGATTTTGCTGAATTGTTGCATATTAATTACTGTTTAATAATCTAATCTCAACATTGCTCAGACATCTCTGGAAGCGCTATCCTTTGGATTTTTTTATGCTGTTTGCTTATACCTTTGTATGGGTGAAGACCATAGAACCCTGTAGGGACTCTACCCTTTGAATGCATTGAATCTGGGGTGTGCTTACTAGAATCTGCATCAAATTGCAATGATTTGAAATGGATCATTATAAAATTTGTCATATGTTTTGGTTTTTTCTAAGTGGAAAATTGGAGCCATGGACTTGTAGGGTCCATTTTCGGGGTAGTTTCTATTTTTGTGATTTGGGGTCTTGAACTTCTGGATCCTGTTTAGGGCATCAGACAGTCGTTTTGGGGGTCAAAACGTTGCAAATGAAATTCCCATCCCTCTGATGATTTATTGGCATCTCTCCAACAATCCAAAGATCACCTCAATTAGAGTTTGTATGGGGAAGTTATGCCTCCTGAAATTTGACCTATGTCATTTGTAATGTAATTCGAAGTGGATGGCAGGTCAACTCTCATCACTCACACACATGGAGCTCGTCATGTGTGGACTTCAAGAAGATTCTAAAGGGTCCAAAACCCTAATTCTAATCAAGATTTGAGGCATGCAAAAACCTTAAACCCTAACCCTAGAGTCTAGATGACTATCAAGACATGTTAAAAACTGTGCCCTAAGGAAAGGGAGGGGTTTCATTCCTATTGTTTTGATATTCACAGTGATTTCTAACTATGACAAGGAGCGTATATCAACCCCACCATCCACTCATGGCTAGGAGTTCCAATGCCAGCAAGGATATCATTCACTAATGCATTGGCCCTTTCATACTTATTGATGACTATGATGAGGAGCCTGTATTGAGGACTCTTCGCCTATCCTTGACAACTAGATCTAGCTACACCATGCATTGACATTGTCTTTTTCAATTCAATATTGACACTCACTAGTTTATAGCATCTTTCTTGCACTTGCACTAAATCTTATATCTTCTCTTAGTCAACCATTTAGCTTTTAACTAGACACTTAGTTCTTTATGTTTTCCTACTTTCAATATCATGCTAGGACTTGCTTTTGCACTCTCTCACTATTCCTATATTGGTTGTATTATTTTAGTCCCATTGACCTACTTTTGTTGTTATTTGTTGGACAATAATAAATTATTTTATCTTATTTAGTTTCTTGCACGTTTGTTTTATGACATTTTGGGACTTTTGATTTCAAACTGGCACAAACTGTCTTTCTGTATGCCATGGCTCCTTGAAATTATTCTAGACACTTCAATAAATCTCAAGAATCCAACCTTACTCAACTCTAGATAGATCAAAGGTAAGAGAAAAAACTTCATTACAACCAATTCTTGTTAGAGTAACTTGCTACATAGTGGTAGTAACATGTTGAATTACATGCCAAAATGATTCGAAATATCTTCACTACGTTCCTATTTCTTGTTACCACACCATTAGACCATGCAACACCATGCACCTCTTCAACACATAATACACCTACAGGAATCCCAATTTTCCATTGGTCCTTCAAGTTGAACACAAAGCATTCCACCCCCCAATTTGACAGAGTTAAAATAGGGACAATCTAGACTCCCAGTTTCCCGATATGGAAGAGCACTTCAAGACCTAGTGTAAATGCATAGATGCTGAGAAACTTGAAACTCAAACAGATATTTGGATAGATCATTGTTACCAGATGAAATGGCAGTCCAAGCCACCGGCAAGCATATGTGGAGAAAGTGACCACTGTCACCTTAGTCACTTCTCCTACCTTCTTCGGAAGTCGAAACCTCCTAGGGGAGAGCCCTATGGGACTCTGCAAAAGACACTTGGACACCAAATAATATCTTGTATGTGTATATGGTTAGTGACCAGTGCCTAATGGAGTCAATAAAAAATGGAGTAGATATACTATCACGATGAATGTGAATCATGTAAGTGCATTCGCCATAAATGTAAGCCAATAATAAGCAAATTGATCCCAATGTGCAAATAACAAGATTGACCTGCAAGTATTAGCAGAAAGCAACTAATTTATCATCACCAAACAATACAAAGTTCACATGTACAGCAGTATGATTATCAGTCATTAATGCAAGTTTTTATGAGAGCAGTGGTCGTTTAAATATTAATTGCAGACTGTGTTAACCTCAAACAAAGTGGCGTGTAGCTTTGTATTTGTTGCAGATTGTATGTGGGAAAGGCAAAGGATAGACACAGTCCCCTTTCAATGACACTCTAACAATTCTAAAAAAGCAGTTATAGCAGCCTTTACTAACCTCATTAATCCAATCTTTGCATTCGATATAGTAAGTATGCACAGCAGTAAAAAAGGCCAACAGTATTTCTATCTGTGAAACCAGATTCGTCCTGGAGACCCCCCGTGTCCCGTGGGGATCGAATCGGACACGTGCCCGATTCGTCTTTTAGACGAATCCGAAAACAAGACACGAAAGAAAAACGTGTCGAACACGAAATTGCAACGTGTCCTGAAAACAGGACACGTAAACGGTGGAAAAAGACAGCTGGGTTTGTTTTAAGTCAATTTTTTGCCTTTCTTTTTGTCATTTGCAAGGAAGCAATTGGTTGAGAGTGAGTTTTATGTGTAGGTGAAGGAGTTTTGAAGGAGATTTGAAGGCTATCCATTGTTTCCAAGCGATTCCAAGTGCATTCCGGTGGATTTGTGGAGAGGATTGCAAGCTCAACCATCACACAAGAAAAGGAATGTCTCAATCAGCTAAGGCAGGAGGTAGGGGTCAAAGGAAAGGGAGAAATGCACCATCTAAGGCCTCCCCTCCTATTCCACCAAGCACAACCGGTTCTCCTCCTCCGTCAAGTGCTCCATCGGCTGCTAGTGAAGCTCATGCTCCATTTAACCCTATTTTAGCAAGACAACAAGCCCAAGAAAAAAAATACCCTTTGTGGAAGTATGTGACAAGGAAAGATGGGCCCCTGGCAAAGCTTGGTGGGGGAGGCAATGTGTCTTGGAGATGCAATTTTTGCAACCATGAGTTCATGAGCACATATTTTCGGGTTAAGGGCCATTTGTTGGCCCTTCCTTCTTGTGGGATTTCTTCATGCAAAGCGGTGACTGTTAACCAAAGGAGGGATATGGAAAGAGAGGATCATGTTGGCTTAGGGAAGGTGGTAGCAGCAAGCAAGAAAAAAGAGGATGATCCTCTTCCATTTTTGAGGAAGTCCTCTAGCACCAAGACTCCATTTCCACCTAGCATTCATGGGCGTGGAGATACTTATCAAACAAGAAAGAGGCAATCTACAGGTGGTCCAATGGATAGGATTTTCCAACAAAAGGCACGAGAAGATGTAGACCTTACCATTGCATTTTTCTTCTACCTCAACTTCATCTCATTCAATGTTGCACGGTCACCATTGTATTTTGAGACGGTTCGAACTATCTTGGAACGAGCTCCAAGTGGTTATGTGCCTCCTGGTTCAAATAAGCTTAGAACCACATTGTTGATTAAAGCAAAGAAGGAGGTAGATAAAATCCTTGAGCCAATTAGAACAACATGGCCCTCATGCGGTGTGAGTATTGTTTCTGATGGATGGACGGATCCTGCACGCCATCCACTCATCAATTTCATGTTATCTTCCCAAAATGGACCGTTGTTCTTGAAAGCGGCGGATGCTCTTGGGAAATACAAGGATGCACCATTTATGGGTGATTTATTCATCAAAACCATTGAAGAAGTAGGTGTTGATTCGTGTGTACAAATCATCACGGACAATGCACCTGTTTGCAAGGCTGCTGGCATGATTGTGGAAGCTAAATATCCATAGGTATGTTCATTTTGGACACCTTTCATTTCTAATTTGGTCATTGCAATGTTAGTGTTGTAGAGTCATTGATACATGCTTTTATTGCTCTTACAGGTTTTTTGGACACCTTGCATTGTCCATTCCTTGAATTTAGCACTGAAAGCCATTGCTTCGGATGTGACATGGATTGGCAACCTTATTGAGGATGCACACCATATCCGTAACTTTGTACAAAACCACACAAATGCCCTCACCATCTACAAACAGTTCACACAGCTTTCATTGCTGAAGATTGCAGATACTCGGTTTGCTTCCTCATTCATCTTGCTGAAGAGGTTGAGGGAGGTCAAAACCGCTCTTGGGTCCATGGTGATTTCAGAGTTTTGGGCTTTTTGGAGAAGGACGGATCAGGCTGCTTCACAAAAGGTGAAGGACAGGGTGTTAGATGATGGTTGGTGGGACACAGTAGATCTTAGCATTAAGATCATGGAGCCAATCATTTCTTTGTTGCGGTTTGCAGACACGGACCAGCCCATCCTAGCAAAGGTTTATGAGGGGTGGGATTCCATGATTGAGTCCACGAGGTCCATTGTCATGGAGAATGAGTGTCCCGAGTATGGGACATCGGCAGAGAACTTATGGACCATTATTCGGGATATTCTTATCTCCAGGTGGGATAAGAATTGCACACCTTTGCATTGCTTGGCCCACTCCTTGAACCCCAAGTTCTACACTCAGGAGTGGCTCACTGGTGGATCGGGAGCCTCACACAGAGTCCCTCCTCACATGGATGCAGAGATTGCACATGGGAGGAAGATAGCACTTAGACAGCTATTTCAGGATAGCAACATGCTTGAGGAGGCGAAGGAGGGCTTTGTAGATTTTTCCACTGGCACTAGGAGATTTGGAGGCTATGATGTGCTTAGAGATAGGGGGGTAAGAAACCCTATGCTTGGTGGGCAACTCATGGGGCAACATCCCCTATTCTACAGAAGTTAGCCTTGAGGATCATCTCTCAAGTTACATCATCCTCTTGTTGTGAGAGGAATTGGAGCACATATGGGAACTGTGTAGTGTGAAGAAGAGCAGGCTTGAGCGGTCCAGGGCAGAGTCAATGGTGTATGTGCACTCCAACCTTCGTCTTATTTACAAGAAGAGGGAGGAGTGGGTGAAGGGAAAGACAAAGATGTGGGATGTCTTTCCTGATGATATGGGTTTGGACAGCAGTATTGAGTTGGCATTAGCCAACATGGATCTTAATGATCCAATGCTAGAGCCGGTCACTTTTGATGATAGTGATCGTATGGAGGGGTCATCCTCCACAGCAGCAGATGCAGATCATCAGATGGGCAGAGAGGAGGAGGGGGGGGACGAGGATGAGGATCAAGATAGGCGCAGGGGCAGTGATGAGTGTGTTGATGTTGATTCAGGCATGGAGGAGGACTACTGACAGTCTGACATATGGGATTCTCCCATCTTGATCCACCCCTTTTTGTATTTACTATTAGACTTCAGTCTATTTGGCATTTGCCAATGCCCAGTGGCATTCCGACATATATTTACATTGTATACATTTTGATTTTGATGACTTAATGAGAAATATGGTTCCGACATGCATCTATGTGTCTCATTGTGATTTGTGAATCGTGACTTATGAATGACAAATGTGTAATTACTAATCATTAATGTGTTTTTATTCTAATTTCTATTGAATATTTGTAAATGTTCTAGTTTCTAAATATTTTTGGATCTATATGTCTATATTTTTAAATTTTAATATATATTTTAAAAAATATATATATGTATATAAAACGTATCCTACGTGCCCTGATTCCGGGGGTCACCGTGTCCATGTCGGACTCTCGTATTTTCGTGTCCTTCATGTCCCGTGTCCCTGTGTTAGGTGACTTAGATTTCAATGATTAGAAATGTAATTATCAGCAGCAATATGATTGTAAACAATGAGGTTTTGTGCTAGTAGTCCACCTTTTAGTGACAAATGAAACCAATAATATGTAATCACCTAACCATGTCGGTTTGTTTGTGAGCAGGTGTTAGGAGGCTGAGATGAAAGCGTAGCAGCAGCGGGTAAGTATATAGGGAGGGCTGCCACTGTAAGGGAAGCCCTACAGGATAGGAAAGGACTGTCACAAAGGGTGACCGAGGGCTGTAACAGCCTTAGGAAGAAGACTTGAAGCTAGTAGGAAAGGCTCGGGTGGCCAGCAAGGTGGAGGAAGGAAGGGAGGAGAAGGTAGGAAGAGCCTAGGAGAGGGTGGCTTGGGTAGAGAAGGAAGGCCTGGAAGATGCAACCGAGGTCTGTTGCAGTAGCAGCAGCAGACCCGAGGGTTAGGAGAGGTGGAAGGGAGAGGCCATAAGGCTACTAGTAGCTAGGGCGAGGATAGAGGAAGGGATAAGCCAGAGTTAAGGGAGGTTGTAGGGCACCCGAGGGTAGGAGCAAGGGAAGAAAAGAAGGCTACTGCAGCCTCTTGTAGTAGCTCGGAGAGGGTTAAGGAGTGTAGCAGCACACTGCTAGAGCTATTTTGGAGGGCAGCGAAGGTATAAACTAAGGTAGCGAAGGTAGGGAAGGAGAAGGAAAAAGGTAGCGAGGTTTTAAGGAGGAGAAAAGGACGATGCTAGGGCTAGAAGAAACTAACCTAGGGATTTGAAACAGACCTAACAGTCCCAAACTAACCCTAACTAACCTAAACAAACCCTAGACTAGGTTATGGAGAAGAAAAAGAGATGCGAAGACAAAGGAAAGTAACCCTAGCAAAATCCCAACCCAACCTAGGGCATCTAGGGAGGATGGCTTACCTATTGAGAAAGAGATCCTAGGTTAGATAAAAAAACCTAAAGACCTAAGCTTTTGGCCCTAGAAGACCCCTAAAGAGGACGTGCTTCTACTCCAAGGTGATAAAAGTGGATGAAGACCTAGCCAAGACAAGATGCAAGCTAATGGCTACCATTCCATCTACAAGCAAACATCATTCATCAGCTTTTAATAAAGAGACAACAAGACAAAACATAGATACCTCCTTATTCACGTGTTTCACCAACAAACCATAGCTTCGCCTTTGAGAAAGAGCGAAAACCAAGATACTCCAAGAACTTGTCATGAAACCCAGAAAAGAACCTTCCTCAAGAGGGGTGCATCTCTCCAAAGAGCCCTAAGAAGGGTCCAACAAATTCATAATTTTTTCTCCCATCAGTCTTATGTTAAAATGAAGTGAGGAGATCTATTTATATGATCTCACACCCACTTTTACAAAAAATATTGAGGCCAACATGCCTTTAAAATGTCAATTTGAAATTATAAAATGTCAACTTAAAATTAAAACAAAATAATAATAAAAAATGGTCTAATGTAGGCTCAAGGTAGGCTACATGGGGTATTCTTCCCCTAGGTGCCAAAATTTGCTAAAATAAGTGAATCACTTCAAACGAAAGGTTGGAGTGAGCTGGAGCCTAGAGGAGGGCGTTATACCCCATATAACCCCAAGAATGCTTGTAAAATCCCTCAAGGACCTCCTCAAAGCAACAAGAAGGCTTGGCATGGAGGGTATCTTCCTCTGAAGAAATAAGGCCAGGGAGAGAAGGCGCCAGCTGGCTGAAGGGCCAGGAGGGTGTCCTAAGTGTTGATTTTTCCTAAGTAGCATCGAGAGCCATTCTCTTGGAGAGTTGAGACATCTGGTCAAGGAACAAGGATGTGGAACCAGTCTAGCACTGGGGGGATTCAGCCTTGAGCTTAATAACCATTCTTTGAATGGAGACATATGGTCTAGGCACCAAGATGTGGAAACCAGTCCAGCACTGAGGGAATTCAGCCTTGAGCTGAATAAGCCATTCTTTGAATGGAGAAATCTGGTCAAGTCATCGGGATGTGGAACCAGTCTAGCACTGGGGGAACTGAGCCTTGAGCTGAGTAGCCATTCTTTCAATGGAGGCACTTGGTCAGTTACCAAGAAGAGGAACCAGTCTAAGCACTGGGGGAACTCAGCCTAGAGATGAGTGGCCATTCTTTGAATGGAGGTACCTGATGAACCAGTCCAGGACTGGGGAACTCAACCTAGGGCTGAGAGCCATTCTCCGGGAGAATGGAGGCGCCTGGTCAGTTACCAGAACATCACTATAAGTCCTAGACCGGGTCTGGGCATGTGAGGTACTCCTATCCTTTATCTATGGGCCTTGTGATCTTCTCTAAGATTAGCTACCCCTGGTTAAGACACGAAGTACCCTATCTTGGTGTCACAAGGAGCTTGAGATAAAAGCATTAGTAATTCTCCCTATTTACGATGTAGTACTTTGAGTGGACATGAAGGACCCCTATGACCACTTCTATTGACCACAGGACACTTGAAGAAGGCTAAAAGGTAAAAGTCAAAAATACATAAGGACCCTTGGACCAATAAGGAGTCAAAGTGAAAACATAAAAAGGTCATTAGTACCTTAAAGAAAAAGTCAAAAGGGTAAAAGAATAAAACCCTATTATTTTATTCTTTTGCGCAAGTTCCACATCCAAGTGATTAAAAGGCTATAAAAGAAGGACACTTACAATTCATTTTCATACACACTTCATCATTACGTTGAGCTGCTCCATTTTCGTTAGTTTTGGAAGTAAGAGAAGATTTATGTCTTGTTTATGCCCTAGCATGGAGGCTCTTTCTAGTAAGGGCATCTTCATCATTCTTCTATAGCCAACCCTAAGCAACTAGGACATACCCATACTCTCCACGGCTAGTAGGAGTAAAGAAGAGCAGAACTAGGGCACTTGATGGACAGCCCAAATACTGTCAAATAAAGCTCAGGCAAGCTCTCTCTCTTCTTGGGCAAGCAGAATAAAGCTCGGGCAGGCTCTCTCTCTTCTCGGGCAGACAGAATAAACCTTCAGGCAAGCTCTCTCTCTCCTCGAGCAGCAGATCTCCATTCAAGAGCAGCCTCAGCATCACTATAGGCAACCCTCAAGCACTCTCGGGTTGTCTGTTTTGATTTCGAGTAGCAGGCCAGGTTAATTGGCAGCCACAAAGAAAGTCCGAGCAGACAGATTTGAGGCTCGGGCATCTTGCGACAATTTCAAGCAGCCAGAATTAACCTCGGGCAACCTATCATCATCTTCGGGCTGGAACAACAATCTCGGGCAGATCTATTCTTCATCCGGGCAGCCTCAAAACTAGGGGAAGACTCAGGAAATTTTGGGCATCTCCAGTCTGACTTCGGGCAGCAGCAAAGTTGATCCGGGCAGCTTGGGAAAAGTCTGGGCAGTAAACCCTAGTTTGCAAATTTCTGAGATTTTTTGTCTTCTTGTAAATTGTTGTCAAGGGTGAAATTGTTCAAACCCTAATTTGTTATTCTGCTACAAAACTTAGTCATCTCATTCAAGGGACGAATTACTAATGCTTTTGGGGTTTTTGTCCTTTAAAGTTTTCCTCGTGAAAAACATCTTGTATTCATTGTGTTGATGTTTGTTTATCTACTGGACTTGTTTTATTGTTATCTAGCTTACAATCTGCAAAATTAAAGAATATATGCAAATGCTAAAATTCAACACTAAGTGGCAGTGAAGGGAGACGAATGTCTCTCGACTGGAGCAAAGGCCACCAGAAAGAACAAACAAAATATGGGGCCATGTGACCCAGTGATCAACCCCTAGGATCCTCGTACACCAACCCCGGGGTTAAAAACCCCAATAGAGGGCAAACAGCAGTGCCATTAAGCCATAGTACTCCTAAAGGAAGGACCAAAGGAACCAGCCATGACCGCCATTGCTCGATAACACCCCTCTTGGATGAAAAAAATGGCTCTCTCCCTAGGGCCTATTTGAAGGTGCGCTGGGTATAAATGCAATGTAACAGGCCATCTAGCAAGTCATTGATGTCTTTAACAATTTGTCCATCAAACTTCATGGAAATGATCTTGAAGATATCTTTAGCATTAAGTTTATCTCTGGCTAGTTTCCCCACATTGGAACAAAGCTAAAACTCTTTTCAATCTCCTCATTAAATTACGTTTTTCAACTAGCTTCCATGATCAAACTAGGTTGCCTAAAGCTAATCAATCCACTATGTAGTCATTGTAACCCTCTCTAACAAAGGGCCTTCTTCCCCTCATTTATTAGTTCCAATCTAGAGACAACCATGTTGAGATTCATAAGAGAGTGAAGGAATCCAATGGAACCAACCTACAAACCCTAATTCCTGCAATATACAAGAAGGAAAATAGAACTAGGGAAGCACAACACTAAACCCTAATAAGTGCACTAAATATAAATCTTTGAAATATGGCAGAGAGAAGATGCAACCCAAGAATAGGATAGTGAACAAAAATTTTGTGGTCCCTATAGTCTTAATCACATGTATTAGAGAGATCACGAAGGTCACGTCGTGAATCTTACAATGAGACTTGAGTGTGTATTTATACACAACTCAAGAGGTAGGGAACCCTCCTTAGGACGAGTTATGGGCCCACATGCTGAGTAGGTTGGTCTTAACCACCTAGGATTATAATAAATGAGTGTTGATTAGGTCAGCTTTAAGCCAATCCCTAGAAACAAATTAATACACAATACTAATGATTACAAACAGAGGTCAATCATGGTTGTATGTGGAGATTACGTCGTTATTCCAATAAACCAGTCTTGTCGACCAGGGGAAGAATAAATACTACTCCCATAACTGGAAGTAACCTTATATTCCAATGATGATTATTGTCCCTTGCATGTCAAAATGGACAAGGATGTCCTCACTCAACTGTAAGAAATAGAAGAACCTGCTATTGAGAAACAATAGCATATTACTGATTTCTACAGTCCTAAATTTCTGCAACCCTTAGTTGTTCCTCATGACTAAGGATTGCACAAACCACAAGAAACTTTCCTCATTAGCAATTTCCATTTTGTGAAAAAACTGAGATAGTAGATTGTGGATAATGGAAACCAAATGAACCTAGTTTAGTTGCTCTTTGGAGGTTATTTGTTTCCATCTATTTGAATATTGTAAACTGTACATGTACTTGTGTTGTTTAAGGTTATTTATACTTATATACATGTATCACTAATATTGATGCCTTCCATAAAAAATTTGGTTTTGCATACAATGTTATTGATACTCGGGCCTTGTTTACCATAGTTCAAGATACTTGAGAGAAACTAGCCATCAACCATACTACACGGATATTTGTACAAGACCAGATTTACATATTGTATGTAGAAAATTTTGCCTCAAAATTGAGTAAAATCTGCAATCTCATTTCAACGTTTGTTTCATAAATTTCAGAGCTGAGTTGCTCATGTTTTGTTTCTCTACTCTTCACTGTTGGATTTTGTGCAACTTCGAAAGTTATTCTTATTGAAATTTTATTATTTTGTTTTGTACCTCCTACGGGAGTTCATATTGATGTAATCATTCATGTAAACCCTTGAAAGAATCAATGTAAACCTTGGGGAAGTTTAGAATATAAATAAAATTATTTTTACTACATTTATTTTTCCCCAAGGCAAATCGTCCCAGTTAGTTAGACAAGTCAACCCAGTTAGGGAAAAAGTCAGTTTTGTGAAGTGTATAAATAGAGAGGACAGGCGCCTCATTTGAACACTCACTTAGCACAAGCAAGTTCACCTACTCAAGAGAAGTTCGCAGCACCAAAGAGAAGCAGTGTTTTCTGGGGTTATCTCTTAGAGAGATTTTCTTTTCTCTCTCTCATTCTTGTATTCTATTCTCAGAAGTTCTCATCTCTATACGAAGGTTGTTGAGTTTTTCTCGATTGGGTTTCCAAGGATAAATTCTTGTGTTCTTTGTTTATGTGCTTTGTCTTTCTTCTAGAGATTCTATTGTTTATTTGCAATAAAGTTATACTGCTATAATCTTGTAAAAACTAACATGGTATCATAGCCAGGTTCTAGAAGAGGCCATTGTCGAAAACTAGGGTTTGACCTTCTAAGCCTTTCCCTCATCAATTCAACAAAAAAAGTGTTGTGGAAACTTCGCTTTAGGGAAGGCACATCTTTTGGTGAAGGAAAAATCAAATTCCGAGAAGTTTCAATTTTTGACCTATGTCTACTACTGCTACAAAAATTAGGGTTTCAAGTTTTGTGTTGATTAGTCCACAAATTTGGCTCGACCTCACCTTCTCTCAACTCGCCTTGATAGGACGCATCTATCGGAGAGGTCAATTTCACTAAAATCCAAAATTATTTTTTGACCTAACTCCTACTAGGGTTTATGGTTTAGATCTGCAGACAAGATGATTGGAATGAAGGTTGAAGATCATCTTGATGGGGCCACAAACTTCATCTCTTAGAAGTCTAGAGCTCTTCTCATCCTAGAAGCAAATGATCTCTTGAAGTTTGTTAATGAGAACGTTCCAAAACCAGAAGCTGAAGAAGACAAGTCCTAGTGGAGGAAGAATGATGCCCGAGCTAGGAGATTACAAGTGGACATAGTCAAAGACCACTTGGTTCCTCAAATTTCACAAAAGAAGACAGCTAGGTAGATATTCAAAACCCTAAGGAGGTCATTTGAGCACAGTAGCATCAATGTGACTCTAACATTGAGGAACCAGCTATCAAGCATGAAGATGACTAAATCTGAATCAATTTCCTCATACTTCATGAGGATCACAAAACTTAGGGACAAGTTGAGATGCAGTGGAGAACTTATTGAAGATAAGGAGCTTGTCATGACTACGCTAAATGGGCTCCCACCATCTTGGGAATCTTTCATCCAAACTATCAGTGGACGCACCAAGTTGCCCAAATTTGACAGATTATGGGCAGATTGCACTCAAGAGGAGGCGAGGATTTGCAGTAAGACAAAGACTTCATGGCACTTGACTTGAGGAGAATCAAGCATTCATGGCTCATGCCAAGAAAGGCAAGGGAAAGGGAAGAAAATTCCACCACCATAAGCATCAAGGTAGAAAACCAAGCCCTTCTTCAAATCAAAAAAAAAAGAAGGATCTTTCGCAAGTACAATGCTTCAGGTGCAAGAAATATGGTCACTATGCAAACAAGTGTTCAAGCTCAAACAAGAGGAAGAATGAAGCCTCAATAGCTGATGTAGAAGGTCATCATCACAAGAAGCAAATAAATGAAGATCATACAAAATTCTTCTTAATGTCAACACTATCAGGTATTGTTCCCAACATTGGTGACACTTGGATCATAAATAGTGGTGCTTCCAAGCATATGACTAGATATAAAGAAAACCTTTTTGAAATAGTTGAGAAAGAATCTCATCTCCATGTTGTACTTGGAGATGATGCCAACTATACTGTGAGAAGATATGAGGCTACCTCACTTCAACTAGAATCTAAAGACATGTTACATTTAAGTGCCTGGTATGAAAAGAAATCTTGTCTCAATCTCTGCCTTGGAGGACAAGGGATATAAAGTTGCATTTTCAGATGGGAAAGTGCTTGCTTGGCACAAGAAATCAAGCATGGAAGCAGCAAAAGAAATTAGAGTAAGAGAGGAGAGCATGTATCGATTGAGCACTCCACCAATCAAGCACTAGTACGTGACTCCACCAACATGGGTGAGCTATGGCACAGAAGATTAGCCCACATCAACTATAGAGCTCTCCCAGCATTAAGAAATAATGTGACAGGTCTACGAGCACTTCACTTGGAACATGACGGAGTCTGCAGGGTATGTGCACTTGGCAAGAATACCAAGGGATTCTTTCCGAATAGTGAGAGCAAATTAAGGATATATTGGATCTAGTGCACTCTAACTTGTGTGAACCTATGACTGTTGCTTCGTTGGGAGGTTACAACTACTATGTAACATTTATTGACGACCACTCACGCAGGACATGGATTTACTTTCTCAAGACCAAGGAATCCGAGGAAGTGTTGAGCAAGTTCAAAGAATTCAAAGCACAAGTCAAGAATTTGTCGAAAAAGAGAATCAAGACTCTGAGATCAAACAATGGCAGAGAATACACATCCACAGAGTTTAATAATTTATGCAAAGAAGCGAGAATTAAGAGGGAGCTTACAGTTCCCTACAACCCTCAACAAAATGGGGTTGTTGAAAGAAAGAATCGAACAATTGTGGAGGCAGCCAAAGCCATGATACATGACCAGAGTCTACCGATGTTCTTGTGGGCGGGAGCTTCTAGAACAACTGTCTATGTACAAAATAGATGCCATCATAGACTCTTGAAGAACATGACTCCGAAAGAAGCCTTCACAGGAGTGAAGCTAGAAGTGTGCCACCTTCGTATCTTTGGTTGTCCAGTCTACATACATGTGCCCAACGAGAAAAGGACAAAACTGGAGCCTTCAGGAAAGAAGGGAACTTTGGTGGAATATAGTGAATTTTCAAAGGCCTATAGAATTTACATTCCAGGATCGAAGCAATCGAAGTCAGGAGAGATGTGTCCTTTGAAGAACAAATGGCTATCCAGAAAGGATGAGGATCAGACATGGAGATCGATGATAATGAAAACATGAGATCATCTTCCCCTCCAGCAGTTCAGAGGAAGTTTCCAAAGGAAGAACTGATTGACTCCATTGATCCAGTTGAACCAATTGATGCTCCCATAGACATTGCAGTTGGTCAAAAAAGGCCTAGATGGGCACAACAAATGCTCCAGGATGCAAAAGGGCATGAAGCTCCACATTGTAGATATTTGTCTAGTTTTCAGGCACTAGTTTATAAGTAAAAATTGTCACTGTTTATTTCATTCTCAGAAAATAAAAATGCTAGAAATAAACATTAATTTTTCAGACTTTAAAACACTGTTGTAACTACTCTTTTTCACTGACAGAAAATAAATATCAGCACACCATTCAACACACAAAACACAATAATTTTTGGCCAATGGCCCTGGAAAAACCCACAAGGGGAAAACTAGTCAAAGAGAGAGAGAGTTTATTATTTCTTCAAGATAAAAATCAGACATTCATTTTCAGTAAAAAATTCCAACTTATCTCAACCCAAAAATTTGACCAGCAAGCTGTCTCGGTTTCCGTGCAAGGCGGTCTCGATTTCAATGCATTTAATCCTCTCGAAAAAATGTGCCAAAGTAACAGCCTTCAATATGACCTCGAAAACAATGTCAGAATGCCTAGAAACTCGTGTCGTACAGTCTACAATAAATGCAGCAATACAGTCCTCGAATTTTGTGCCACAAAAAACCGCATGTTGCCTTGGGAATCGTGCCTGAAGATCACCTCGAAACCTGTGCCTGAAACTGCCTCGAAAACAGTGCCAAATCCGTACTGTACGGTCGGCAATAAATGATGTCGTACTTCTTCTCGAAATCATTGCACAAAATTAAATGATGTCGTACTCCTCGATTTATGTGCCTGCAATTAATGAGGTCGTGCTCCTCGAAATCTATGCCAGCAATATCTCCTTGATTTTCATGCCAACTCTCTCAACTTGGTATCTCTAAATTCGTGCCCTCACTCTCCTTCTGCTCTCTCTTCTCTTCTTCTCACAATAATAATGCAAAATGGCCTTTCCCTTGCTTTTTGCTCATAGCCCTAGGTAGGTGAAGAGATCTCAAATCCAAAGGCTGAGAATGAATTAGATCTACGGTTGAAATTAATTGCACATATTTTATTTATAAAATATTAATTTCACTCGCCCACTTAAATTTATCAAAAACTGACTTTAATGCTCTAAAGTCAAATTAAATGTCACTTAAGTCATTTAATACAAGGTTCACTTTCTAAGTGACTAAGGCTAAAGTCACTTAAGGGAACACTTCCCTAGGTACAAAATTAACACTCCCTCTTACCAAGTAAGGTGTTCTGCACCACTCCCAACTTTTCCCTGAAGAAGACAAACTTGCCCCTCCCCAAAGACTTCGTCAGAATGTCTGCTACCTGCTCATCAGTGGAAATATACTAAAGCGTCACTGCCTCTCTCTGAACATAGTCTCGGATGAAATGATATCTGATCTCAATGTGCTTTGACCTGTCATGGAAAATCGGATTCTCAGAGAGCTGTATGCAGCTCTGATTGTCACAGTAAATCACCGTAGGCCTAAGCTCTTGACCAAATAGATTCACCAGCAACTTGCGAAGCCACAAGGCCTCGCAGCTGGCCAAACTGGCTGCCATATACTAGGCCTTAGCAAAACTCAATGCAACGAATTTCTGCTTCCGACTGAACTACGACACTGCTGCTGAGCCCAAACTGAAACAACATCGGGAAGTGCTCTTCCGCTCTGCCACATTGCCTGCCCAATCTGAGTCTATATAACCAACCAATCTGATCCCCTCTAACCTCCTGTAGTCCAAACCAAAATCCACTGTCCCTTAAAGATAGCGCAACACATGTTTTGCAGCGACCCAATGCACACTCCCAGGCTCAACCATGAATTGGCTAAGAGTGTTCACTGCAAAACACAAATCTGGCCGAGTGTTGACCAGATACATCAATAAGCCAATAAGCTGACGGTATAAAGTAGGATCCACCAACTCTCCCTCAAAAGCATGAAGCTTCTTCCAGTTGGTGATCATAGGTGTCGACATAGGCTTGCAATCCTCCATCCTGAATCTCCTCAAAATATCAACTGCATACTTTCCCTGCCCCAGGAAAATATGTCTAGGCTCCTGCCAAACCTCCAATCCCAAGAAATAATGCATCAGTCCAATATCAGTCATCTCGTACTCTGCTGCAAGATCCTCTTTGCAAGCTGCAATGGGTCTCTCTCTCCTTGTGATAAACAAGGCATCAACATATAGCAGAAGAACAAGCGGATCATCTCCAACCATGATGAAGTAGAGATTTGGATCTACTTCACTCTTCTGAAACTCCATGCTCACCAAGTAAGAACCGATCCTGGAGTACCAAGCTCTAGGAGCTTGCTTCAGCCCATATAGGGCCTTCTTCAGCCTGCATACATGTGTCTCTCTCTCATGTATCTCAAATCCCCGAGGCTGCTCAATGTAAATCTCCTCCTGTATGATCCCATTGAGAAATGCGGTCTTCACATCCATCTAATGGATCTTCCAACCCATTTTCGCTGCAATGGAGATCAAGCCCCTAATAGAAGTATACTGAGTAACTGGCGCAAAAGTCTCATCATAATCAATGCCCTCAACCTGTGAAAACCCCCGCGCTACAAACCTGGCTTTGTACTTCTCCACACTCCCATCCGCTGCATGCTTTAGCTTGTAAAGCCACCGAGAAGTCACCATTGACTTCCCCTCAGGTCTCAAAACTATCTCCCATACATCATTCTTCATGATGGAATGGTACTCATCCGTCATGGCATCTCTCCAAACCGAATGTTGATAGGCCTCCTCAAAGGCAGAAGGCTCAAAATCTCGTGTACTAGCCACCAACAACATGCCCAATCTGTCAGGCATCTTGATGACCCTCACATCCTCCCTAGGTGCCTCAAACTCCTAAGCTTCCTTTAAGGTATCTCGAAGCCACTTAGGTGCCTTCGTCCTTGGGAGGTTGCTCCCATACTGGTCGATCATCATCTGAGAATCTACCAGAGGTGGAAACCCTAGTGTCTCGTGAACCTGAAGCTGGTGTACCAACACCAGGTGTACCCTGTAATCCTGATCCTGATCCTCCGTAAGGTGTACCTGTAATAGTAGACCCATCACCTATCCCCAAAGACCCTGCTAGCCTAACCACTGAACCTGGTGAACCTGTGCCAACACTGTGCGGTCATGTAACCCCAGAAACCTGTGATCCTGACTGCTGCATAGATGGAACCTATGGAACAACCTGAGGTGCAGGGGACCTGTTGCTCTCCTTGCTCTGACTCTCTCGACTTCCTAAAGGCACGCTCCTCCTCAAACTTCACATCCCTTCTCACCACCACTTTCCTCTGAGAGGGAAGGTAAATACGAAGGCCTTTGCAGTCTCATCATAGCCCACAAAGATGCCCTTCTCTGCAGTGGGCTCCAACTTTGTCCTCTTCTCAGAAGGGACATGAGAGTAGTAAGTCAGACTACCAAATATTCGAAAATGGCTAACTTCAGGCTTCTTGCCTAAAAAGCACTCCTCAGGTGTCATATTCCCCACTACACGATGGGGACTCCTGTTCTGAAGATATATAGCGGTGCTGCAAGCCTCAGCCGAGAAAAAGAAAGGAAGTGACTGGTCATGTAGCATAGCTCAGGCTGCTCCAACAATGGACCTGTTCTTCCTCTCTGCTACTCCATTCTGCTCTGGAGTATACGAAACTGTCAACTATCTCCTGATACCCTCCTGTCTGCAAAATCCATCAAACTCCTTGGAGGTATATTCACCCCCGTTATCCGATCTAAGAACTCGGATCTTCCTCCCTGTTTGGTTCTCCACAAGAGCTTTGAACTCTTGGAACCTCTGCAAGACTTCCTCGGACTTCTTGCTCTTCAGAAAGTAGATCCAGGTATTCATGGAATGGTGATCAATGAAAGTCACATAGTACTCGTACCCTCTCAAGGATACAAAAGACATCGGTTCGCATAAGTCTGAATGTATCAAGTCAAGTATCCCTGCCAATCTGCTATCACTGCTCGAAAAAGCAGTCTTGGTGTACTTTCCCAAAGCACAACCTTGCACACATCACTTTGCCATGTGTTGAACTCCAGTAAACCTATAACCATCTGTCTCAACAAACCCCAAGGCTGGATGATGCAAGTGAGCCATCCTCCTATGCAAAAGCTCACACAACTCACTGTCGTTGTTGTGTGCCAAAGCATGTTGAGGCTGAAACAAGAGCCTATACAGTTTCCCACATCTAGCTACAATGGCAACTGAAGCAGATGGTCCTGCAGTCTTGGGTAACATATGCATGTGTCCATCTAGGAAAGACACCCCAAGACCTTGATCCTCGATCATGGAAACTGACACTAGGTTCTTCTTCAGCCCAGGTACATACAATATATCCCGCAATACCATGGGACTCATGGACTCCCTCTGAAAGGTAATGGTCCCACACCCAACTACACTGACTGATGAGTCATCTCCCAACACCACCTCCACATCCGTATCTGTCTGTGAAAGCTCGGAGAACATCTCACGAGCACCTATCATGTGGCTCGAGGCTCCACTGTCAATATACCAAGTGCTGGAAGTAAATGCACTGTAAGAATGGTCTGTCACCAGGGAAAACTCTCTCTGTCTGTCAACATCCGCACTGGTGAGAATAGATGCTCTCTCAATCTCAGCATGCCCAGTGCATAGTGAAAACTCACTCTGAAATCTAGAGGCAAAGTCATCGACTTCCGCTGAAGCTGATGTCTGCTGCTGTTGCTTCTTCTTCTTGTTAGGACACGTTGCAACATAGTGTCCCATCTTGTGATATGCAAAGCACTTTACAGTGCTCAGATCCTTCTTCTGCCCATCATGTTGCTGCTTGGCCCACCCTTCTTGTTCTTCTTCTTCCCCTTCGTTGTCAATGCCACATCCTCCTCATCCTGTCTACTAGTAGAACTACTGCATTGCAGAAAACCCCTCCAAGTCTCCTCCTAAACAAAGTCATCACAGACCTTGTCCCAAGATAATAAGTTCTCTCTAGCCACCAAACCCTGTACAACTACAAACACAGCCCAAGGTGCAGTCACCCCATTCAAGGCTATACTCACTAGTTCAGGGCCAGTAATGACCACCCCCACAACTGCAAACTCATCTCTCACCTGAGAGATCCTAGTAAGATAAGACATACACACCTCTCCTTTGACCATCTTGATATTTTTCAACTTCTCGCTAAGAACCATCTTCCTTTTCTCATTAGAACTCTGAAATAACCCAGTCAAAGCACTCCACATCTCATGTGCATGATCCTTCGCTGAAATGTGCGATATAACATGGTCTTTAACAACATCTAAGATTATCCTCATGGCTTTAATATCCTTCTTCTCAAAGGCAGTTGCTGTTGTTGGATCCGCAGTAGCACTGGGAATGACAACGGGGTGAGTTGTAGTGTTATTGACAACCTCATCCCACAACTCATTCTCTTCTCAACACAAGCAAAATACGGGCTTTCCATGAGACAAAGTTCACTGCCCCATCTAACCTATCCTCGGTTCTCAACCCAACGGAAGTCATTTTCTCAAAGAACAAGTTTCAGCAAAATACACTACTATCACAAAGGTTTTTCTGAATTCTGGAAATGACTGTCAGTCTGCAAATATTTAATTTTCTGCCCCCTTCCGCTCTGATACCATATAGATTTTTCTCTAGTTTTCAGCCATCGGTTTATAAGTAATAATTGTCACTGTTTATTTCATTCTCATAAAATAAAAATGTTGGAAATAAACATTAATTTTTCAGACTTTAAAACATTGTTGTAACTACTCTTTTTCACTGACAGAAAATAAATATCAGCACGCCATTCAACACACACAACACGATAATTTTCGGCCAATGGCCTTGGAAAAACCCACAAGGTGAAAACCAGTCAAAGAAAGAGAGAGTTTATTATTTCTTCCAAGATAAAAATCAAACATTCATCTACAGTCAAAAATTCCAACTTATCTCAACCCAGATATTTGACCAGCAAGCTGTCTCGATTTCCATGGAAGGCAATCTCGATTTCAGTGCATTTAATCCTCGAAAAATGTGTCGAACTAACAGCCTTCAATTTGACCTCGAAAATAGTGCCAGAATACCTCGAAACTCGTGTCGTACAGTCTGCAATAAATGCCACAGTACGGTCCTCGAATTCGGTGCCACAAAAAACCACGTGCTGCCTTGGGAATCGTGCCTGAAGATCACCTCGAAACCTGTGCCTAAAACTGCCTCGAAAACAATGCCAAATCCATACTGTATGGCCAACAATAAATGTTGTCGTACTTCTTCTCAAAATTTGTGCACAAAATTAAATGATGTCGTACTCTTCGATTTCTATGCCAGCAATATCTCCTCGGTTTTCGTGCCAACTGTCTCAGCTTGGTGTCTCGAAAGTCGTGCCCTCACTCTCCTTCTTCTCTCTCTTCTCTTCTTCTCACAAGAATAATGCAAAATGGCCTTTCCCTTGCTTTTTGCTCATAACCCTAGGTAGGTGAAGAGATCTCTAATCCAAAAGTTGAGAATGAATTAGATCTACGGTTGAAATTAATTGCACATATTTTGTTTCTAAAATATTAATTTCACTCACCCACTTAAATTTATGAAAAACTGACTTTAATGCTCTAAAATCAAATTAAATGTCACTTAAGTCATTTAATGCAAGGTTCACTTTATTTCCCTTCACTAAGGGACTAAGGCTAAAGTCGCTTAAGAGAACACTTCCCTAGGTACAAAATTAACACACATGGCACTTTTCGACAAAGCCAAAGACCTTAGAGGTTCTCAAGTTATGTAGCATTGATGAGTCGCATCATTGACTCAAAACCGACCACATATGAAGAAGCATCCAAGCAGCAAGTTTGGAAGGATACCATGATGGAAGAATATCCATCATCAAGAATGATGTATGGGAAATTATACCGAGACCTGAGGAGAAGACAGTAGTGACTTCCAAGTGGCTTTTCAAGATTAAGCATGGAGCAGATGGCAATGTGGAAAAACACAAGGCTAGATTTATTGCCAGAGGATTCTCTCAAAAAGAGGGCGTTGATTACAACGATACATTTGCTCCCGTGGCTCGATATACTTCCATCAGAACCATCATTGCCATTGCTTCAGCGATGGGATGGAAACTACATCAAATGGATGTCAAGACCGCCTTCCTCAATAGTGTAATCGAGGAAGAAGTTTATCTTGAACAACCAGATGAGTTTGTTGTCCATAGAAAGGAGTCCCACGTCTCCAAGCTGGAAAAGGATCTATATGGACTCAAGAAAGCACCATGTGCTTGGTATGGATGGATAGACGAATACTTGGTGAGCTTGGGACTCACCAAGAGTGATGCAGATCCTAATCTTTACTACAATATTGTGGAAGGTGAGCCACTGATTCTAGTTTTGTATGTTGATGACTTGTTTCTCACAGAAAATTAGAAGTTGATTACATGGTGTAAGAAAAAGCTTGCCTCTGAGTTTGAAATGAAAGATCTTGGATTGATGCATTACTTCTTGGGTTAGAAGTATGGCAGAGGCAGACAGAAATTTTCCTAAGTCAAGGAAAATACACCATCGATATACTGAAGAGATTCGGAATGCTGGACTACAAGTCCATGGCTACTTCGATGGATGCAAACCTGAAGAAGTTGAGGGACTCAGCTTCAGACTCCGACTTGATTAATCCCACCATGTATCGCCAGTTGATTGGATCGTTGATGTATCTGACGAACACCAGACCGGATATATGTTTTGTTGCGAATACTCTCAGCCAATTCATGAATGAGTCGAGGCAGATTCACTGGACTACCGCAAAATATGTACTTATACATTTGTGTGGCACTGTGGGATATAAATTGAGATATGCTTCAAAATGTGATTTGAAATTGCAAGGTTTTTCAGATTCAGATTGGGTCGAATGCACTACAGATTAGAAAGAATACTTACAGATGTTTCTTCAGCTTGGGCTTTGCAGTTATTTCCTGATGCAGCAGGAAGCAAACCTCAGTAGCACTCAGTACAACAGAGGCCGAGTATATGGCTGCTAGCACTACAGTCCAAGAAGCAGTATGGCTTCAAAAACTCCTTGCAAGATTGTTTGGTCAATTTCCAGGACCAACTACGATTTACTATGAGAACCATAGCTTTATACAGATGTCAATGAATCCCGTGTTTCACGATAAGTCAAAGCATATAGAGATTCGATATCACTTCATTCGTGATATGGTGTGCAGAAAGGTACGGTCGAGTTACAGTATGTGCCGACAGATGACTAGACTGTCGATATTCTTACCAAGCCTCTCCCAAGACAAAGTTTGAATACTTTCCTGAAAGACTTCAAGTAGAAGAAAATGTATCCCTCCTTGAGAGGGAAAGATGATTCAGACATCTCCCTTGCGTTTACACTGATGCCTCTACTCGTTCTAGTTCTCATCCTGGCATGGGAGAAATCCCATCGACATTTGAGACGGGAAGGTAGTAGATGGTCGTGTACATTGGTGCCTCTACTCGTTCTAGTTCTCATCCTGGTATGGGAGAAATCCCATCAGTAGTAAAGACAAACAAGTAGTAGGTGGTCGTGTACAATGGTGTCTTTGTTCGCCCTAGTTCTCAGCCTGGTATGGGAGAAATCCCATCGGCATTTGAGACGAACAGGTAGTAGATGGTCATGTGAAGCATGCCTTGGTTCTCGGTTAGAGACGGACTTCTAGTAGATAAGATGTTGATTGTTGTACTCTCCAATGGACTGTGTAGAATTGTAGAGCTAGTGGATCTGTCGATGGATTGAGTGGATCAGATACATGATGACACCTCTCGATGGACTGAGACTTGTGTTGACAACCTTCAATATGTATAGAAATGATTGAGATAGATGAGACATACACATGAGACCTAGATGTTCGTGTTACTGCTGATGACCATGCTGAAGAATACCTTCCTTGATGAGAGGAAGTGTTGGATTTTGTGTAACTTCGGAAGTTATTCTAATTGTAATTTTATTATTTTGTTTTGTACCTCCTACAAGAGTTCATACCTATGTAATCATTCATGTAAACCCTTGAAAGAATCAATGTAAATCTTGGGGAAGTTTAGAATTTAAATAAATAATTTTTATTTTTCCCCAAGGCAAGTCGACCCAGTCAGTTAGACAAGTGGGCCCAATTAGGAAAAAAGTCAGTCTTGTGAAGTGTATAAATAGAGAGGCCAGGCGCCTCTTTTAAACACTCACTCAGCACAAGCAAGTTCGCCTACTCAAGGAGAAGTTCGCAGCACCAAAGAGAAGCAATGTTTTCTAGGGTTTTCTCTTAGAGAGATTTTCTTCTCTCTCTCTCTCATTCTTGTATTATGTTCTGAGAAGTTCTCATCTCTATATGAAGGTTGTTGGGTTTTTCCCAATTGGCTTTCCCAGGATGAATTCTTGTGTTCATTGTTTTTGTGCTTTGCCTTTCTTATAGAGATCCTATTGTTTATTTGCAATAAAGTTATACTACTATAATATTGTAAAAACTAGCATTCACTACAACAATATGTGAAGCTTCATATTTTGTGGGAGCTCTTGGTGTGCACTAATACTTTATCTAGGACAACATATTTGCAGTTCTACTCTATTTTTGAGTTACAGCATGCCAAATTATTCAGTAAATAGTTAAAAATCTTATATTAAGACACTTGCTAATGACTATGTCGTATGGTTTGCATGCACTTTCCATGAAATATTTTCTTCCTATGAGGATCTGATTTTATGTAAACCTCCCAAGGAAGATCCTTCTATACCTCCTTTAAGGATCAAGTAAAAATTTCATCTTATTAGTTTGTTCCATATGCAATTTAGTTTATCAAATGAAATTGCAAGTACATATGATTGTTTCAATTTGAGTTTTACCTTATTTCCAAGTTTCTTATAAAGGGTAGAATATGTGAATAAAGATGCATTAGTATGTTGGAGTTTGTGCAACTTCCAAAGCTATTCTTATTGTTCTTGGATTGTACCTCCTACAGGAGATGAACTTATTGCAATCAATCATACAAACCCTAGAAGAACAATGTAGACCTTAGGGAGAAAAGCAATCAAAAGAAAAGACAAAATATAAATTATGTTGCTCCCCCAAGAGAAGCCGGCCCCAGATAAAATATTAGTGGAAAATCTATATAAATAGGAGGCGCCCCTACTCATTATTCCACACAGCAGCACAGTGAAATTCGCAGTTTTCTGGGAGAGAGAGAAGTTCGCATATACTGCAGAAAAAGACTGTTTTCCAGGGTTTCTATCTCTGGAAAGCTTTTCCATATTTTCTCTTTCTTCTTCATTGTACTCTGATCTCAGAATTATCATCCATTAGAGGAAATTTGGGGTCTAAAATGGGCCTCCTAAGGAAAATAATAAAATAATAGTTATTAATTTTGGTGGAAGAATGAAAAAAACTACTTTTTGTGTTCGTATTTTCGACATATCTCCCTATGTTTTTACTCAAATTCTAAGCAGGAGAACTCGTTGGATGCGAAATTTAATTCCGCATCCAACGAGTACCCACACTGCATACTTCTGACGGACCCCGCAACCCCAAAAACAAGAAATACCTGAAAAAAATGTGATGATGACATTATCATCACGTTTTTTTCAGGGATTTCTTGTAAAAATGTGATGATGATGTCATCATCACATTTTTCAGGTATTTCTTGTTTTTGGGGTATCGGGGTCCGTCAGAAGTATGCAGTGTGGGTACTCGTTGGATGCGGAATTAAATTTCACATCCAACGAACTCTCCCGCTTGAAATTTGAGTAAACACATAGGGGGATATGTCGAAAATATGAACAAAAAAAGTAGTTTTCTTTTATGACAAATATGTCGATTCAACCATTATGGTTGTTTGACTCATTTTATTGAAATTCTATTGGTTCTTGAATTCCACCTCACAAAATTTATTGTTGGCGCGTTTTCTTATAAGGCCCATTTTAGACCCCAAATTTCCTCTAATGCATATACGAAGGTTGTTGGGTTTTCTCCCATTTAGGTTTCCCAGGATAAAAATACTCGTGTTATTATCGTGTTATTGTTCTGTGTTTTGTCTATCTTCTAGTGATCCTACTGATAAATACAATTAAGATATACTGCTGTAATCTTATGAAAACCTAACATGTGGTATCAAAGCAGTGCTAGAAGAAGCCATTGCCAGAACTCTGTCAAAATCCTGTCGGTACTAGGGTTTCATCTTTCAAGGTCTTCACTCAACCTTTTGGTAGAAAAGAGCCTTGGGAGTTTCGCTTTAAGGAGGGTGCATCTTTTAGTGAAGACAAAATTCAATACTGAGAATTTTCAATTTTTTACCTAATTCCACAGTGGCAACAGAAATTAGGGTTTAAGTTTTTTACCTACTCTCTACACAGTTTTGGCTCGACTCTACCTTTTCTCAACTCGCCTCTCTAGGGCACATTTATCTGTGGAGTCAGTTTTCCAAAACTCCAACCTTCAATTTTGACCTAGTCTCTGCTAGGGTTTAAGATCTAGATCTGTAGTCAAGATGATCAGTATGAAAGTTGAAGATCGTCTAGAAGGGGCTTCCAACTTCATCCCTTGGAAGTCTAGGATTCTTCTTCTACAAAGGTCCCAGAATCATAAGCCGAAGAAGACAAATCTTGCTGGGGGAAGAATGATGCCAAAGCAAGAAGAATTTTGGTGGACTCAGTCAGAGACCACTTGGTTCCTCAGATCTCAGAAAAGACAACAGCGAGCAAGATGTTCAAAACCTTGAAGAAGCTATTTGAACATAGTAATATCAATGTGACTCTTACATTGAGGAATAAATTATGAAATATGAAGATGATGAAATCCGGGAAATTGCCTCATATTTCATGAGGATCACTAAGCTCCGGGACAAGATAAAGTCCAGTGGAGATTCTTATCACCAACCTTGTAGTTGACTATGTGAGGTGGATCCAGGATGGATGGTAGAGGGACAGGAAACTAAGTAGGTGGAACCAAGACTGCCTAGACTCCCAAATGGATGGTTGTCACGCCAATCAAGACAGTCTTCGCTTTATGTTATTTAAGTCCAAGACAACAAAGGGGAGACCCAGATCTACTCCCGACAGGAGAGATCAAACCTAGACACCAGATCAGATCAAGTAGGCTTGAGGTAAGTAAGGTGTAAGGTGATTTAAGACCCTAGATCTATGGGAGATGTTACTAGGTGTGCCAAGGCTTTGGATTAGGGTTTTGGAAGTGTTAAGTTCGATTCAAAATGGAACCAAGGTAACTTATGGGGTGGATACAAGATCTAGGGTTGAGGTACTAACAACTAATGAAGATAACCGTTGCCTTGGGAAACGTAACTAATGTAAAGTGAGTAAGGACAGAGCTAGGACTATCTAGTACCAAAGGGATAGACTCAATGAAAGATGTGACAATGTCAAAGTACCTGAGTCATTAAAGAAAAGTCAACTTTCAGGGAAAAGAGGTCAAAAGAGAGCTAGCGCTAGGCTTGGAGATCAGTGCCTGTTGGGCCTTGGGCAATGGAGTCAGTATCTGCAAAACGTTAAAGTGAAACCACTTGGGATATGCCCTGATCTATGGACCCAAAAAAGTGTTTGGCCCGGAAAATTCAGTTTGCAAAGGGAAAACCAGCAGAAGGAGGGCTAGTGCTAGGGTTTGGAGGGACAGATCCTCAGATCTAGGACAATATGGGAGGCATCAGCTCGGCGTTGGAAGATAAATGGGATGTGAATGACCTAATCTACAAACCCAAGTTGGAAAAATGCAGAAAAAATCAGATCCAGAAAAGTCAGGAAATGGCTAGGAGTGCTAGGGTGTTGAAAGTCAGTATTTCAAATCTAGGGCCTCCTGGGAGCAACTAGCTCGGCATTGGGGGTGTCCTAGAGTGAAGGAGACCCGATCTATGAACCCAAGTGGTTATTTTCCAGAAAAAGTCAGATTTGGAAAAAAGTCAAAATTTCAGTGGGGGCGCTGGGGTTTAAACAGTCAGTTTTTTAGATCTAGGGCAAGCAAGCCACTTTTTGGACAGCGTTAAGGATAAATTGGTGCACTAGTACAAAATGAGGAATTAGCTACTACATGACTAAAAATTATAATCACCACAGATTTTTCAAGTGATTTACTACTAAATATGAGCAATTTTGATTGACCCAACTATAAACGACTAAAATTAACGACTAATTTAGACACCAGTTAACAAATATGACTAGATAATAAGTGACAGAGTTAAAAATGACTAACATAAACGACCAATTTAGTCACGGCATAAAAAATGACTAGCTAAAAGAATATGAATTAGCCATTTATGTTAGTGATTTTTTATTGTCACGCCAACAATAGAAAATCTCAATTTTGGCGATGAAGTGTTATAATTTACTAAATTTTGACACTACAGATAGATTCTCTGTAGATCCATATGCGGTGTTAAAATTTAGTAAATTGTAACATTGTAGATGGATTTGTGTCACAAAGGGTGTTTGATGAATTAATCCTAATTAACATAACCCATAAGTTAATTAATTTGTGCAGGATAAGTACAAGAACATGCTAACCATATTGCTTATATGTTCAATATCCCTAGTCATTTTGTATACCTTATAAGATTAATAAAGTGAGATCTAGACCACCCAAGTTAAACCTAGTACTACAGTATAATGCTTACTTTAGGGAGGCTATGGATATGTTTGATAACATATCAATACCACACTAATCAATTAATACTGAGGATAGACATAAATAGAAAACCTCTACTACATCATACCAAATCTAGACATCTATGGAGGTAAATAACACTAACAAGATACATTTGCTTAAAAATCTCTATCCACAAAATATATTAATATATTACATATTATATAGTTACAAAACATACCATATATAAATTATAAAACACACACACACACACACATATATAACACAAAACAACATAAAAATAAACAAAATATACAATACAAATGCTCCCAACACACACATATATATTGTAAAACATATATATATAATAAAACTTATAATCCAATATAAAACAAGGCGTAGGAGCAATGTTGCATATTCCTTGCTTTTAGGATTGTAAAAAGTCGAATATATGTCAATTATAAATGATCTAAACCTAAAGATTATATTATATATTTAACATTATAACCATAATAAAAACAGAGACTATAGAAAATTGAAAAACAAACAAAGGAGGTCCAAAACCTGTCTTAACCTCCGTGTGCGTTAATACGACCGCAGGTCCAGCCTGTCACAGTCCATCCAAAGGGACATCAGTAGTTGAATTAAGAATTAGCTAATCATAACAGTCATGGCCGATGCTGACAGATTAAGAAAAGTGTAGAAAATAATTCTTGGCAAATTTGGATGGAATCTGTTTCATGCAAACATTCTCCCTACGCTTCTAGATATTTATATTGAATTTCTTTTTTCAGAAAGTTGAAGGCAATTCTGCTGATTTGATTTTAAATTTAAAGGAAAAATTGTCGAAATTAAGAAGCTTCTTAGTAGTAGCCATGTTGAATTCTAAAAGAATTCGCTTTCTATGACACTATCGGCCAAGCCGTGTTGATTTCAGAAACTTTAGTGAGGAGATCGACCGTTCCTCTAACTTGATATTTTTAAGAACTTTAAACTAAATGAATAGAACTGTTTATGAAACTGAAGCCTCGAACTTAAGTTCGCTACAATTATCGATGAGACTCCTAGAACTACAGTACTGTTGGAAGCATGCCTAATTATTATCAACTTATTCTTTATCTTGTTAATTGATGTACGACGTGACGCAACAAAAGAAGACTGTCAAGAAATAGTTTCTATAATAATTTGAGCAATTTTATTGTGATGTTTGTTGCCGTCTTTCACACACCTGGGTCACGTGGCAAAAATCTTCAAGCCACTCGGTGTGTCCTTGGGGGCAAGTCTCGAGTCAAGGCTGTCACCTTGTTCTTGACTCCTCCGTTTAAACTTTAGGCTCAACTCCTAACGAAGCCAACGAGGGTAGACCCTATTAAGTTACTAAGACAAAATTATCTAGTATGGTGATGTTAAACTGAATAAGTTACTTAGGAGTTTGAAATTTAACCATAAACAACCATAGATGACAAGATACAAAAAAAGTGCACGAAAGCACAATGCTGAGACACAATATATATATAGCAAGAATATAACCAGTTCCTTAAAATGGAGTCAAAAGATAATCAATGTACTTGCATGTGCTTTGAGTGAATGTTTTGCGATTGCCTCTTGGTACGTTTTAAGTTAATGTGAAATATGAGTTGATTAAAATTAGGCGAAAGAGGGCGGGACTCCAGATATACCCGAAAGTGCTTGGAGTATGTCCAAAACTAAACCGTTATGGCTACCCGCAAGGAATATGTGGGCTGAATGGAGTCTCTGAGACTATTGTTCATAATGCACCTGCAGGTGTAACAGAAATCGGCGCCCCGAGGTCACTTTTCAGGAGTTCCCGCTTCCTTTGGGTATTTTGCCACCGTAATGGTTTGATCTAGGTGTTGGATTTTCACCTGATGGTTTGTCAATTTGGGAGAGTGAATCCTAATTATTCTAGTCACTCAAGTGCTTTTGATACAGCTTGACTGATCGAACGAACCGCAGCCAAGTGCAAAGCATACACACTGGAGTCTTGTCAATTTTAGTAAATTTTGAGATGGATGTTCTTGTTAAAAAGAAAACCCTCCATGAACCTCTTTTAATCCAAGTGGATCTCAATCGGGGAATCAAGGAGGGGTTAATTTTATTAAAACTGAAGAAACAGTTGATGAAAAAAAAAACGAGATACACAATGCCGGTTCTCTAATTAGTCCTACCACGCATCTCTTTCCCCTTTCGGGTCAATTGGGAAGTCGTGGGGTAAGTATTAAATTACTTTGAAACCTTAGATATGGAATATGGAATTGATAATAAATCAAAGTATACTACCCTGCAGATTAGAACTACGCTAGATTGCAAGAAAAAAAAGAACGAAAAGCAAAAAAAAACACAAACGCAAATCCCCATAGGGGGAATGGTGAATAGGCTCAAAAGAACCTATTCGAAAGGACCTTTTCTTTTTATTAGCAGCGTTTTACAATATCAGCAAATTGAAATTGATGCACTTTGGTCCTTGTTATCTGGGATCCAAAGGCTTACAATGAGCTTGTAACAAGCTAGAATTAAAACACAGCGGTGGGGGAAGCTTCCGGGAAGCTCTAGTTCGTCCAAGAGTCGGAAATTAGGCAAAGTCTCCTTCTCTTTTTGTTAGACCTGCTAAAAAACATTGAGCAATTAAAATCAAATGTGCCCAAACACACTTTAAAAGTGTTTTGGGTCACCACACTAGTTACCAAAAAAATACTAAGTAAAAATTTGTTAAGTTGGGGTAATCTAGTTTTGCAAAAAAAAGGAATCAAGCAAAGCAAGCTTTCCTTGAGATCTTGGCTTGTTGTTTGGGCAGCCAATGAGATGTGCACTTTTATTGCAGAATATGAAACTTTAAAGTATAGCAAAGGAAACTACCTTAATAGCAAGCTACAAATTTTCTTTAAAATGCTTGCAAAAGAGAGGATAATTTCAGCTAGATCTCTTAAAATATGACTTTATATGCAAAACGGAATTGAGATCTAAACTTAAGAAAGGATCTTACTAACTAGATCTATATGTAATTTTCTTTGTGAGACAGATCGAAGCAATAAGATTCTTTAAAAGTAACCAATTTGAAGAGAAATTAAGATTTTGAAGGAGGAAGAGAGAGAAAGAGTATTGGAAGCCTAGGAATGTTGGGCTTTGGAGTCTGCTTTGGTGGAACACCGAGGGACTATGTCATTCAGAAGATCTTGAAGATGAGGAAGATGCAAACCAGCTCAACCTCTTCTACAAGCGATATCACCTGCAACTTAGAAATCCTTGCACAAACAGATGGTTAAAACATAGGTGCTGCTGGAAGAGATAATTGGAAAGCATGCAATTAAACTTAAAATACATACAACTCCAATAGATTTGAAACAAGCAGCAGTAAGAGCATAAATCAAACTAGAATAAACTCTTACCCTAACAGGAGGGAGCTCTCTCCTTCAAGGCCAACAATTAACCAGCAAAAGCAGTGATAGATAACACAAATTATACCTCATAAGCATTTGACAATCACCATCCACACATGGAGAGCATTACACCATAGATCTTGCCTCCAAACCTTCTTTATTCCAGAATAATAAACAATACAATACAAGAGCAACAACACCTCAATCCCAGTTCTAACTAGCTTGGAAGAGGCAGCTTGTGCTTTGATTTATACAAAAACCAGGAGATCCAGCCCAGGGGGAGCGCAAATCCCAAGGAGACAGACCAAATCAGCTGATGGAGAGTCAATCAATGCAGCTCTGAAGCTGAACTGAGCCTACTTGTCGACCGAGGGGCTGATTGAGCTGGCACATCACCCCATAAACCAACACATCAGTCCACAGAGCTTCCAAGAGAGCCCACACATGTGAAGGAGAGAGAGAGGGCGCAATTCCCCATAAAGACTGCTGAAGATCACCTCTGAATCTGATTTGATCACCTCCTTTAGTCAAGGATTTGTCGAATCCAGTCAATCTGGTTCAGATCTGACTGATTTCAATCAAATCGGCTGAGAATCCACTGATCTATGATTTTGGATTTGCTCCATTATTCATCAATTTATTGATTAAAATAATCAATAAATGATTTTTTGGAGCTTTCTGAGCTGAGTGATGGAAAATCACTCAAAACTAGGAAATAGTGGGTCCATGGGTTTACATGGTGCTCTTAGCTTGAAAATGAACACCTACATGACTGAATCTGACTTCCGAGCCCACTTTTATAACAAAATCAATTTTTCCAATTAAACTATTAAAAAATAGCCTAAGTTTTGGAAAAATTAAATTTTAATTAAAAACACTGAAAAAATTAAAAAATTAAAAAAGTTGAAAAAACCTGGGGGGACTTAGACATGTTCATATGACTCGACCATGATGCCTAGCATGTTTATACATTGACACATAGACTCTAATAACCTCAATAGGCTTAAATGCCAAGCCGACCACCCCAACTTTGGAGGTATGGAGTGAAAAACTCAAAAATTATCAGTCGTTTATTTAACAACCAATAATAACCAAGGGAAAAAACACCCTGGGCTGATCAGATTGACAAATAAAGTCTAAGAGACCGAGTCTTTTACAGACATTATTATGCTAGAACATTTATTACAATTCCCCCATGGGGTATGAACATGTGATATAGTACAACAAAGCTTCCCAGAAGCAAGACTGAAGGTCTTCTGAAGTCCGAACAAGTTATCCGTGTCCGGTTCACTAGGCTCACTTGATAAAAAACCACTAAGTACAACTTAGGTGGTAACATTCTGGCTCCAACTGCGGGACGTGTGCTCGATCTGGTCATAGGGCCAGGAAAGGATACGAGAACACCAGAATCTCTGGTTTATACACCCTGTAAAAACATCTCAACTTGACAAGAAAACCTCAGTAGCACAAGCTTTACATAAAAAAACCAAATGAACCATTAAGCTGATTTGTTTGAACAAAATAAATGTAACTAACTAATGAAAAAAATGTTTGATTATAGCTAAGTACAAATCAAAAAATGCGGAAAGTAAATGCTCTTTTTCAAGGAGCTTATTTTCCTACTCTAAGCATGATATAAAAAGATTTAAGTGTAATCAGAAATCCAATGTAACCACCTAATCATTTTATTAACATAAAAAAAAAATTCCTTGTCTTTGGTTACCAGCCAAAGTAAGAATACTTTATTCAGAAAATGCAAACCTACGTGATGATCCGGAAGGGGCGGGATGGATGGGAAATCATAGGCATGATGAATGTCATCAAACTTCCTCCCAAACTGGTCAGTGCTTGCGCAGGCTACTTCTATCCATGACTGAACAGGGTTGATGTACAAATCAGAATGATGAGGCAGATTGACTACACCATCATACTGATCATCAAGGCTTATCGGATGATAATTCACTGTATAAACCCCAAGCGGCTCCAAATCATGAGGAAACTCTATATGTGAAGATGATAGTTGAGACTGATGTTCTACTAACTGCATCACATCTGTCTTTTCACAACACTTCTTCTCCATGTCTTCATTATTGATACCTTTGTGCGGCTCTGCATGATATGACTCTGAATGATCATATAAGAGTTTTGAATGCTGCTTTTCCATACTAGGATTTTCCAAGGTCTCCATATCCATGCTTCCCTCTATGGAAGTATAGTAGATTGGACTTCTACAAATTTCTAAATAGACACTCCCCTTGTTGGATATAGCATAGATAGGATTCTTAATAAGATATCCACAAAAATCCCAATAGTCATCACCATCATCTATGTTAGATGTGATGGATTCCCCATTGCTGATATCAAGTTCCGATATCAAGTTCTCTTTGTCTTCATTACCGACACTGATATATGGCTCAGACTAATCATGTGGATAAACTGCATGCTCCTTTTTCATATCAAAGTTTCCCAAGGCCACATGGTCCATGCTCTCTCCTTTAGATATGTCATAGACAAAAAAATCAACAAAACCATCAAAAGTTTTTGGTTCATTATTTTCCTCTTTATTCATGTCATAGACTGGATTTTCCATGAATGTCCAAGACTCCTCATCAACATCTTTGTCGGGGATAAGGGAGTCTTCGTCACTTGTATCATGCTCCAAGTTATACTTGTCCTCATTTTCATACTCATCTTCTTCAGAGAAAAGGTCACAAGGTAGTAAACCTTCCAGACTATCATCATTATATGGAGAACACATAGGAGTCCCATCATGTATATTACAGTTTTCATCATAAGTTTCACTATAAGATTCTGCAATGGTTTCATCCTCAGGCTTGTACTGTTTAGATGGTGACAAAGGGTAGGCCTGGCCTACCATGTATATATGATCAGGCTCGCTTCAAGTTGTTTCCTGATTACTGACCTCGGGAAGTCCGTGTTCCATGACATGATTTGCAACATAACAAGTGCTTTCTTGGTGGAATTGTTCACAGGGTCTACACCATGGAATTACTTCTTCTACCATGTTAGCTGAGTCTAACTGGTTTGGAATCCTAGGCTCTTGCTGAGGAAAATTCTTTTAATACATCTGATTCTACCTAAGCTGAAAGTTCCTAGGTCCATTACTTCTTTCCATTGTGATCAATCTATTATGCATATGATTCAGTTGTGAGGACTGATTTGCCATAAGTTGGTTTTGACTAGTAACCAAGTCTTTTATCATGTCTGTTATATTTTCCATGGGATCTTTAGAGGCTCCCTTTTCTTCTGATTCAACGGCTTTTACCTTTTCTTTGTTGTATGAAGTGTTTCCCCTAGTGTAACCTGGAATGTTGGATTTTCCTGAAGACTGCATATTCTTTTCTATTTTCTCGGCCAATTCCTGAGCAATTTTTAGATCGATCGGCTCTTTGTCTCTTAACTGGTACCTCAAATCACCAGTGAAAGCTTCGATGTAAGATATGAGGATGGAGGCATCCTTTGGCTTGATTTCTTTAGGGAGGTCCGAAACCACACGCCTGAACTTAGTGTTAAATTCATCCATGGTTTCATTCTCCATCTTCTTTATGTTATGAAGGGAAGCAAACAGATGTCTTGGTTCTTTCTTTCCTCCCCATTTCTTCTTAAAACCCTCTAGGAATCCACTAAGAGTTTTATATGAATCATCATCTAGGTCGAAGTACCACTCTTCAGCATCATCTTCTAAGGATAAAGCAAAGAGCTTCATTTTGACATCGTCATGGTCATGGGCAGCATCATTGCAATAACTGACCAGGTGCTTTTTAAACTTTCGAAGGTGAGACTTAGCAGTGATGGCATTATTGCCCTCAAATATGGGGAGCTTCTTGATAGCATCTTTTGGAATGGCATTGGGAGCACCTGCTATCTGAGAAAAGTCAAGGGGTTTGAACAATTCCGTCATTTCTTGAGATTGGTGGACATGACTCTCTGCAAATATGTGATGATATCTGAGAGGGATTGGTCTCCTAAATTTTCAAGGTTTCTACGAGAAGTCTGCCTATTCAATCTTTCCCTAATAAACCTTTCGGGATCAGGGAGAGGANTTAAAACTGAAGAAACAGTTGATGGAAAAGAAAACCAAGATACACAATGTCGGTTCTCTAATTAGTCTTACCACGCATCTCTTTCCCCTTTCGGGTCAATTGGGAAGTCGTGGGGTAGGTATTAAATTACTTTGAAACCTTAGATATGGAATATGGAATTGATAATAAATCAAAGTATACTACCCTGTAGATTAGAACTACGCTAGATTCAAGAAAAAAAGGAACGAAAAGAAAAAAAAAACACAGACGCAAATCCCCCCAGGGGGGATGGTGAAAGAGCCTATTCGAAAGGACCTTTTCCTTTTATTAGCAGCGTTTTACAATATCAGCAAATTGAAATTGATGCACTTTGGTGCTTGTTATCTGGGATCCAAAGGCTTACAACAAGATTGTAACAAGCTAGAATTAAAACACAGTGATGGGGGAAGCTTCCGGGAAGCTCTGGTTCGTCCAAGAGTCGGAAATTGACCAGAGTCTCCTTCTCTTTTTGTTAGACCTGCTAAAAAACAACGAGCAATTGAAATCAAATGTGCCCAAACACACTTTAAAAGTGTTTTGGGTCACCACACTAGTTACCGAAAAAAAACTATGTAAAAATTTGTTAAGTTGGGGTAATCTAGTTTTGCAAAAAAAAGGAACCAAGGAAAGCAAGCTTTCCTTGGGATCTTGGCTTGCTGTTTGGACAACCAATGAGATGTGCACTTTTATTGCAGAATATGAAACTTTAAAGTACAGCAAAGGAAACTACCTTAATAGCAAGCTACAAATTTTCTTTAAAATGCTTGCAAAAAAGAGGATAATTTCAGCTAGATCTCTTAAAATATGACTTTATATGCAAAACAAAACTGAGATCTAAACTTAAGAAAGGATCTTACTANTGAAGGGACGTTAGACAGTGGAGTCGCCAGATGGATCGAGTTTTAATTTTTATGTTTTTTTAAAGACTAGATCAATCAAAATTTTTTATCTTTTTAGTTGTTTAGAAAAAAGTTAAGCTAAGTCGTACTCGGGAATAAAAAGATTTATCCCCAGCAACGGCGCCAAAAAGTGTTGCCGCCTTTCACACACCTGGGTCACGTGGCAGAAATCTTCAAGCCACTCGGTGTGTCCTTGGGGGCAAGTCTCGAGTCAAGGTTGTCACCTTGTTCTTGACTCCTCCGTTTAGGCTCAACTCCTAACGAAGCCAACGGGGGTAGACCCTATTAAGTTACTAAGGCAAAATTATTTAGTATGGTTATGTTAAACTGAATGAGTTACTTAGGAGTTTGAAATTTAACCATAAACAACCATAGATGACAAGATACAAAAAGAGCGCACAAAAGCACAATGCTAAGACACAATATATATATAGCAAGAAAATAACCAGTGCCTTAAAATGGAGTCAAAAGATAATCAATGTACTTGCATGTGCTTGGAGTGAATGTTTTGCGATTGCATCTTGGTACGTTTTAAGTTAATGTGAAATATGAGTT
>LPNX010626440.1:181207-193888 GCA_001517045.1 Pseudotsuga menziesii
GCCATTAAACTTAAAATACATACAACTCCAATAGATCTGAAACAAGCAGCAGTAAGAGCATAAATCAAACTAGAATAAACTCTTACCCTAACAGGAGGGAGCTCTCTCCTTCAAGGCCAACAATTAACCAACAAAAGCAGTGACAAATAACACAGATTATACCTCATAAGCATTTGACAATCACCATCCACACATGAAGAGCATTACACCATAGATCTTGCCTCCAAAGCTTCTTTATTCCAGAATAATAAACAATACAATACAACAGCAACAACACCTCAATCCCAATTCTAACTGGCTTGGAAGAGGCAGCTTGTGCTTTGATTTATACAAAAACCAAGAGATCCAACCCAGGGGGGCGCAAATCCCAAGGAGACAGACCAAATCAGCTGATGGAGAGTCAATCAATGCAAATCTGAAGTTGAACTGAGCCTACTTGTCAACCGGGGGGCTGATTGAGTTGACACATCACCCCATAAACCGACACATCAATCCACAAAGCTTCCAGAAGAGCCCACACGTGTGGAGGAGAGAGAGAGGGCGCAATTCCCCATAAAGGCTGCTGAAGATCACCTCTGGATCTGATTTGATCACCTCCTTTAGTAAAGGATTTGCCAGATCCAGTCAATCAGGTTCAGATCTGATTGATTCAATCAAATCGGCTGAGAATCCACTGATCTATGATTTTGGATTTGCTCCATTATTCATCAATTTATTAATTAAAATAATCAATAAATGATTTTTTGGAGCTTTCTGACCTTAGTGATGGAAAATCACTCAAAACTAGGAAATAGTGAGTCCATGGGTTTACATGGTGCTCTTAGCTTGAAAACGAGCACCTACATGACTGAATCTGACTTCCGAGCCCACTTTTATTACAAAATCAATTTTTCCAATTAAACTATTAAAAAATAGCCTAAGTTTTGGAAAAATTAAATTTTAATAAAAAAACACTAAAAAAATTAAAAAACTGAAAAAATTGAAAAAACCTAGGGGTACTTAGACATGTTCATATGACTCGACCATGATGCCTAGCATGTTTATACATTGACACATAGACTCTAATAACCTCAATAAGCCTAAATGCCAAGCCGACCACCCCAACTTTGGAGGTATGGAGTGAAAAACTCAAAAATTATCAGTCGTTTATTCAACAACCAATAATAACCAAGGGAAAAAACACCCTGGGCTGATCGAATTGACAAATAAAGTCTAAGAGACCGAGTCTTTTACAGACATTATCATGCTAGAACATTTATTACAATTCCCCCATGGGGTATGAACATGTGATATAGTACAACAAAGCTTCCCAAAAGCAAGACTGAAGGTCTTCTGAAGTCCGAAAAAGTTATCCTCGTCTGGTTCACCAGGCTCACTTGATAAAAAACCACTAAGTACAACTTAGGTGGTAACAATGTTATAACTGAGTAACGAACACTCCACTGTGACTCAACTTTGGCTTTAGAACAAGCTCATAGAAAAAATTTGTAAGGTAGACGGGGATGAAAGTTTGAAACATAGATCATGTTAGTGACATGTCCTTGTAAACCATTAATATTTTCAATTTCAATTTGAAGTTTATAAGAAACAATATGGAACAATGTGAACATTAAAAATAAAAATAAAAACATTAAGGAATTCACCTTCAAAGAATGCCTTGCAATCACATTGGTAAGGAGTGATAAGAAGATCACAAAAATCCAATGTGTCAAATCTCAATTGATAATGTTAATTAAAGACATATATGGTAAATTTAATATAAGACTTACTTATAGTTGTCTCTTACACTTTGCGTCTTGACACAATTAATATTTTATGGTTTTCTCTGCGCCTTGACCCAATTCGTATTATAAGGTGAGGATGTGCATGCATAATAATCCTTAGTTATGACTATGAGATTAGGATTTAAAGGGAAGAGGATGTAAAGACAAGTAATTTTTATATGTATTTTAGTGGCGTTGGGGACAAATGTTGTGAGAAACCACAAATGTTTGGAAGGACGGAGGGAGATTACATCACGATCATGCCACCCATAAAATTGAAGACTATTCTTGAGCCAACAATTGTTTTTTTTTTTAATTTTATTAATAACCATTGTTTCTCCATATCGTGTGCCCAATGACACCTCTCTATAGAAATGCATAAATCAACCTCTGCACAGTTTGTGATCCTAGCTACATGCCATTATTTGTATTTACATGACAACGAAAGTTGTTTATAGTTGTCGCGAGTCCATGATATTTATGCAAGAAATGAAGTCTTGTAGAGGAGGGCTCATCAAACCAGCGTCTTGAATTTCATTTTGACGAAAAAAAAGTGGACATTGGTAGCGAGGTTCACATAGTTAGTAGGCACAAAGTTTTGAGCTCGTTTCGGGCCTAGTAGTAGACTAGTAGTTGTTCTTTTTTGTTATAGTCGTAGTTGTTGACACATTGACGTCAATGATTATTGGTCATCTTGCACAGCTAAGCACTGTGCATCACATGAGTGACTGAGTGAGTGATTATAATTTATCATCTTTCCAATATTTTAAATGATGAGTTGAACTTTATAACATAGGAATTTCAACATAGTAATTGGAAGGGTAAAATTCAGATTTTGATTTTTTTTTTGAAAGACAATTTTAATTTTACACTTCTAGGAAGGGCTAGAACCCTTTGGAAGGGTCGGAAAGGATTCAATTTTGAACGTTGTTTGCAACCCCAAGCCCATAAATCCTAAGAGCATCAAACGCATGGTCTTGGATGAAATGTAGCATTCCTTATGCCACAATGGTAAAAAGGATCAACATAAATAAACCTAATTTTTTGGACGTGTATAAGTTTTGTATTACTTCATTACTTGATATTTAGTCAAACCCAAAGGGTTTTCCCTTCCCTTAAATCATGAGATCAGTGAGCATTATTCACAACCTTAATCCAAGTTTCAGACATGTAAATAAGAATAAGACGATCTGTATGACATGTAAATAAAGTCTTATCGACCGATGTCAATGTCAGTACTACCAAGTGCATTGGGGAAATTTCCATCTAGAAAAGACCGTCCAAGGTTTCTTTGGCCATTCTTCTCCTTCTCAAGTTAAAAGAGCTCTGCTCAAATGGTGGTGAAATTGGTTAACCCTAAGGGATCGTTGCATACAACCTTGCTGCTCAGAAGTTGTACTACATACAACATGGGAAATAATCTAATACTTAATCTCAGCCACTCAGTCAAGCTCAAATAATTTCTAACCTTAATTGTTTCTTCAAAGGTAATTATGAACTTAATTGGTATCTCTCCTTCTAAATTGATCTCTGAAAGTTTTCAATTCCTTCAGGCTTATGTTGCAATTAATGTAACTTTATTTGTTGGCAGGAGCCAAACCTTCTTCCTAAGATTTGGGTTCGTGATAGCATACTCTCTGGGTCATTTTCTAGGTAAGCAAGCCCCCTGCCTGGTTTGAAATTATCTTGAGAATGATGGTTTCTCTCGGTGAAGGGTGAAGATGTTTGTTCCAAGTGATACATTGTCCAATCCACCTTCTAAGGTGGATTTGATAGCAAACTACCCTAGATTTAAGGGTTTTGTAGACTGGGAGTTTAATAAATATATGCACTGTAATTATGATTTTTGAATTTGCTAAAGGAATCCACATGCCTGATTTGGAGATATGTAAAATTAGCGAATGTTAGGGTTATGGAGTTAATTGCCCAGGAGTTTTCACCTACACAGTTATCTTGGAATTTTATCAGTCATTTGTTCATATGAAAAGACTGTAGAGCCTGTATTCAGGGTTATTTTGATTTAAGGGTTCCACTTTGGTCACACTAAAATATAAACTTACTTGAGATTGAAGGTTTGAATTGCTGAGACCAGTCTCAGCGTCCTTTTGTCATTACAGTTTTTATTGGAAGCTTGATAACTTGTGATTAGGTTAAGAGTTTGTAAATATTTATTTCCCATTTTCATTGTTCAGTTTATTAACATTCGGTTATCTTTGAAATGAGCCAACTCATAGTTCCAATAACTAATTATGTAACCAATACTTTAACACAAAGATAAATATTCCTGTAGGGTTACTTTTGTTAATTAGTTATTCTGGTGTACCTTTATAGCATGTTATTGAAACATATATATTATTATTTTCCAGTTATGCACCACCTATCTGTCTTATTCGGATTCGAATCCTCATCAAAGTCGACCTTGTTCTTTGATTTTGTTTGTAAAGAATGTAATGCAGTTCTGGATGATGTGAAGATCAGGGCCATGGAAGAGTCTAGCGAACTCGATGAGAAGATCAAGGGATTGATTGAAACCAAGCCTCCTTATTCGGCCCCTTTTCCACCATCTGCAGGGGAAGATGATTTCGGGAACAATGGGATGGTCGATGAGTTTGCTAATGTTGTCAGAAAACTCCGGGAAGCAGTGGTTTTCAAGGATAGGTTTTATAAAATGAGGATGTTCACCAGGTGCTTTGTTGGATCGGAAGTGGTCGATTTCTTGTCAGAGGATCAGTTACTGGAGAGGGACGAGTTTGTGTATTCTTTTGCCCTATGCTTATGTCTCGTGGATTTTTGGATAAATTCATCCAGGTACTAATGTGTCAAATATATATGAAAAAGAAAGAACCGACCCACCTGCCTTCCATTTTATACTTTGATATTCCTCTAAATAAACCTCGTGAATATTTTTGTGGCCACTATTTTAATTTCATTGCGTTAGTAAAATTGTTCCATGTGAGATTTCTGGTTCTTTGCTCTACCAGCCTAGTGGTGTAACTTAAACGTCTAACCTTTGCTTTGCTGTTAAATTTATAAAAAAAACAAATTGCACTCTTTAGATATGTAATGGAATATAGTACAGCTGTTCTATAGATAAAATTCTATGATAAGGGTTTGAGGCTTAATATGAACTATATATTTGTGTACCTCATCTCCCACGTTTATACTTCGTTGAAGCCGTCATTGTCAAGCTTGCTATGGATTGCATATCCTCCCCTATGATTTGAAGCATCCTCTCCAGCTATTGCTTGGTCTGAAGTACCTTACTTTTGCAAACTAGTCGTAATCATATTCTGCAAATTATCCGGAGTTTGTTGCATAGATTCAATCCTGTTTGTAAAAGCTCTGATTTAAATCCTTTTTGTCATCTCTTGCTTTTCTTAAAAAAACAATCCCTGCAAAACTTGAATTTTGTGTTCAATCTATTGCTGCCTGGTAAAAATTAGGTCATGATCTGATACCACTAAGTGCAGTGAAGAACCCAAAATACAACAGACATAACAGAAAAATAACTTTATAAATCAGATAATTATGGAGTTGCATATCCTGAAATCAATTGAGACAGTCTTTTCCCTAGATCTTAAAAGCCATTGAACCTCACTTTTTTGCTCATCTAAAATAAAGTTTCCATTAAATTTTGAAAGAAGCTGGGCAAAGCGAAAAGAAAAACCATGGGGCTATGGCTACCTAGAGATTGATCTAGATTAAAACCAACATTATTACAGAACAGTCAGAAAAATAAATTAACAATTGAGGACCAAGTTCTGTATTTCAAAATAAGATAATAGTTCAAATTAGTCAGATTCAGTTGGTATTCCTTCATTCTTTCTTCATTTCAAACAGGTGATCCAAACCATTTTGGAAACAGATATAAAGTCTATCCATGAGTGTTTTCAATTTAGCCTTGTTGTTACACATTCTCCTAGTGACAGCATAAATAAAAAATAATTTCACCATTTACACTCTGTATAGTTCCTTTCCACCTGCTCTTTCATGGCTGTTCTTTACAGCCCAATCAAATTTCCAGTGATCGTCATCTGCTCCGACAACATTGCTCTGTCCATCCTTTTCATAATTATTCCAAGCCTGCTCTTAGATTAGAGCAACTAAAGTAGAGCTCAGAAAAATCGTTTTGTCAACACTTATTAGAGACATAAAGGCCAAGTCAAGCTTTGAGGCCATTCTAGGTCATTTGTCCCATGGAGGCATGCAAACATGATTGACTCCCACTTTGTCTTCCTGAGAATCAATATTATTAAAGTCTCCGCAAATAACCCAATCTGTTTCTGGGAGGCACTCAGCCAGTGAGTCACATAGGCCACTCTCTCATCCGCAACACTGGGAGCAGCCAAGACAAGAACCTGGACGTCAAGGTTGAGCAACAGCAACCACACTCGGTGCAAAGGGTCAACCACATGATAAATTACATGCATGGAAAACTAGGGCAAGACTAGAGTATATAAATTACATGCATGAAAACTTGGTGTTGCGTGGCAAGCAGCACCAGACCAGATATATAGGACCTTTGTCAGTCAATGACATAAATGTACCATTTGTAAGGACATTTTTGGAACCTTAATTCTGTTATTGTTATCAGTTTAGGATGTTCTCTTTTGATACAACTTGTATAGAATAACACTGTGCTCTTACGCATTTGACCTTTGTGCTCTCTCCCTTTTCTCCACCAATGAATGCAAAATACATTCTCTTTAACTTGTGTGCACTGTGCATGCATTGTATCAACATGGTTGTGTCCAAGTTTTATGGTTTGATTAAAGTCATTGGAGAAAGTTGATGCAGTATTATTCTCTAGTTCCAAAATAGCCTATATAGTATAACCATAGTTTTATTGCCATGTATTGTGTTGTGTTGACAGGAGATATCAGTTACAAATCACTTTTACGCCCAGTTTAAATGCCATGTATGGTTTTGGAGGATGGAAGTGTACGGTTTCTCAAAGTAAGATGTAAGCACAGTCGTAATCATTAATTCCATGTAGTCTTGAGTGATGGATGTAAAGGATCTTCTCCAAGGACTAAGGTACCAGACCTCTATACCCAGTCAAGACTTGACCACTCAAATGCACAAACTGCTATACCCTTGTTGATGATGGATGCATATCCATCTCATAGTAATTGTGAATGCATTATCACCTGTGGCTTCAGAGAAATGGCTTGCTTCAAGCTCTGGTGACTCCAAAACCTTTGTAGCCACACACATAACTAACTACATAAAAGTAATTCTATATTTTAAAATAATTCAAAAGTTGTTGCAACCCACAGATTCAAGGAAACACAATATTCACAATGCCAGCAATGGATGCTATCTTCACAATCCAAAGACATTTGAAGAATCATGTGACCACTCTTAGTGTTTATGCTCTTTTGGACGGAAGCCAATGACATAAAACCCAGAGGTTATAAAATATATGTTTTTTTTGCCCTGAAAACATCCCATAATCCACTCTCTCGTATTGAACAGAGAGAGCCATAGAAAGAGACTGGATGGGCGAATCAACAAAGGATGATAGAAGTAACCACTCCCTGAATTCATATAAATTATCCAAAATGATCGCAGCACCCAATCACAGCAGGACACAGGTTATCAGGGAACAGCCATGCAGCAAAAATTTATATACATGCAGCACTCTTCTCATGATAAGATCCAATCACCTGGCCAATCAGAACCCCCAGGACCCTGCAAATATTAAATGAGATTCACCATCACTCCAACACCCAGGGAAATCTCACTGATTGCTGCTTCCTCCAACAACCATCAGTCAAATCCCATGTACTCAAGAAGTGCATAGGCAAACATACCCAGTGCATTCCACGGTCTAATAAAGTCAGGAGCTCATGCCACCATGCTTGATTTTATGGGTAATTCTCACTGATTGCTGCTTCCCCCAACAACCAGTAAGTCAAATCCCAAGTACTAATGAAGTGCATAGGAAATAATACCCAGTGCATTCCAGGGTCTAATCAAGTCAGGAGCTCATGCCACCATGCTTGATTTTATGGGTCTATGTTCTCCTATGTCTATTATGTATATACCCCCTATATCTAAGATAGATGCAAAACTCCAATTGAAAATATCACGAAAACAAACTACACAAGCAACAATGGCAAAAAATTCATCCATTCAAACACACAAAAATATCAATTATCCCTTTTCTCTCTACCTGGTAGATGAAATACTGGCAGTGATCATCAGTGAGGGCCTGAGAAGACTTGATGATCTGGTGGAGGTCGGTATCCATGAGATCATAAACCAGATAAACATCCTTGTTACACATTCTCCTAGTGACAAAGCATAAATAAAAAATAATTTCACCATTTACGCTCTGTATAGTTCCTTTCCACCTGCTCTTCCATGGTTGTTCTTTACAACACAATCAAATTTCCAGTGATCGTCATCTGGTGGTGATCAAAGGTTTCCTTCTTTTACAGTTGCTTTACTGGGATCTGAAACTTGATTAACTGGAACTCCTTGACGCTCAAGATGGAGATCAGTCTACCATTTATTGTAGTCTTATGTGAGCTTTTAATGTTTCCATGTCTTTAGATGTACTGAAATTCAGATTGTATTTGGTGTTATTTTTTATTATTCATTTTTTTATTTCTTGTGATTCAGATTTGCCACCATATATAGGGTGACAATAACTCCAGTCTTTGTTTGAGAGTATGACTCTGCCTAAATAGCGTAGATTCATTCTGATCATGTTTTCCTATCCCTTTGGAAGTTGCATGCATAGTTTTTCAGTTTTTGTTTTGATGATATTACCTACATCATTTCACTTATAGTTTGAGATATTTACGATGTTTGGAAAATAAAATATTAGATGATAGACATTTTGTTTTTGAATGTCCTGTTATACAAATATTAGATTTCATTTTTTAAACGATTTCTGGCCCACAGAAACATTAAATTTCATTTTCTAAACAATGTTTATAACCCACACAAATTCATCTGTGAACCCATACAAATTAAAATGATGTAAAAATATCCTGTTTAAATTAAAATCAACATATCAAAACAAAATAATTCTATATTTCTTCTTAAGGTTAGATACTTGTTTTTATACTAATATTTTTGGGCACTCTGCAGGCAGTTGAATTCTAAAGTATGTCTTATATTGCTTCACTCGAAATTCCATATAACTATTTGCAAGGTTTTAAGGTTCTTTGTCTGCAGCGATCTTTCAAAACTCAACAACCATCACACCGTCACACACTTGTTTCTTTAAGGCATCGTTCTTCCTTGTTCAACAATGGCAACAAAATTTCTTAAAGATTTCACAATGGTCGACTTCTTCTTGATGAACAGGATTGGCATCGTTCCTCTTTCATACTCTTTTCAATTGCTTGACGGCTTCATTTAATCAACAACAGTTATTTTCTGTCTTTTCTGAACACAAACTTGCAGCAATTTTCAGAGTCTTTCCAACTGATATGCAGATCCTTGTCTGCTCATCTTCTTGCAGTGGGCTTCTTTAAGACATTTTCTTCTTTGTTTTAAGACATTGAAATACAATAATTGTAGAGTTACATTGTCAAAACCATCACCATAAACCCTAATTTATTTATAAGCCATAAAGCTACAAAAAGCTGAACAATATATACAAGATAATCTGTGCAAATTTAAAGAGCATAATGTATAAATGTCTAAATGGTTTAACCCAAATGCAATATTTCATAATTTATCTTGTTAATAAAGATTGTGTTTATTTGAACTAGTTTTTACCTTGATATATGACTTCTCTGCCATCGCTTCAAATAAGTATATATTATTTGACTTTCGTATAAATATTACAAGTTATACTATGTAGGAGGTAAAAAATACATACTCAGTATTTTGTAAGTAGATGACTAAAACAAATGTTAGGTAAAAGTTGTTCAATACAATACAAACCAACTACTTTGAAAAGCAAGATTGCAAATGTTTTATACAGATCCACTGAATCCTCACTTCATAACGAGTATTACAGATCCACTGGATCTCCATTTCATAACGAGAATTAGAGCAATGTCAATTCCAATTTAACATCTAGAGCAATATACGAGATTTAGAGCAATGTCAATACCAATTCAACATCCACAAACTACTTTAGAAGCAAGATCGCAAATGTTTCTAGAGATCCATTGTATCCTCACTTCATAACCAGCATTGGATCAATGCCAATGCCAAATTAACATCCACAACAATTTATGAACATTAGAGAAGTCAGTGCGAATTTAACATCTAAAACAATTTAGTTATTTAAGTTTTTCTTTTAGGCAAGGACTAAATTGCCCTGCTGCAACACTTGTTTACTTTAAAGTCTTTAAAACTGTTTAAAGACTGCTCCATTTTTATGGCACTCTTTTATGGTTGATCTATATATAGTGACTAAATGCCTTTTGCTTTGCTGTTATAATGGTGTGTGCCCATTTCTAGTGAGAATGTCTTCGAAGATGGAAATCATCCTTATCGTTTCATGGAACATGATCCGGTTGTTTCTGCCAACTGCTATAATTTTACTGGAGGTACAAATGACATGAAGCCCAAACCCCCAGCCAAAATTGCAGCTAGACTGTGGAGCTTGACCCAAGCGATTTATGAAGCTTATACCTCTGATGATGGTTAAAAGGTATTGTTGTGACTGAATGGTTAAGCCTGATCTGGAATTCCATTCTTTGGTTTTCTGTGGATTCTTGGTATTTCAGGGTTCGTATGCATTATGGACATCCAGATGTTTTTGATAGGATTTTTCATATCACACGAGGAGGCATAAGCAAGGCATCTCAGGTCATTAATATCAGTGAATATATTTATGCAGGTACTGTTGAGTTTTCAGTAGGAAACTCATTTCCCATGCTTTCAAGTTTTAGCCTGTTACTACAAACTGCATTTTCCAGGCAGGGCTCATTTGATTATAGATCATTAATCTTACAAACCTATCATTATTTAGCAACAATTACACGAGAAGCAGTATGCATATCCTTTGAAAACTTCAATATAAAAGTCAATACATAAACTTCAATTTATTTCAATATAAAAGTCAATACATGAAAACTTCTGTCTTTATTGCTATTTCAATATAAGAGTCAATACATGAAAACTTCTTTTGTTTGTTGATTCAATGCTGTATCATTTTCGAGTTCATGAGCTTTCTCTTATCGTATCTTTGTAATTTTCCTGTACCTAACACAATTCTTAGAAATGGCTTAACTCTTTCCAGATTTGTTAAATTCATAAGAGGACCTTGTCCATTATTTTGTTTTTGCTTTATATCTTAATAAAAAAATGATCACGAGAGTCAATTTCTTGCAGTAGACCTCATATGTGAGTAGTCAAAAGATTGTTATTGGCCATTCCTGAAAGTAAACATGGCATAGATATCTAAATACATAATACCATAATGTAGTTTCTTGTGATTGTGATAAACCTATTTCATGAACTTGTCTCTAAAGTTGTTGTCTTGTAAACTGCAGAAGCATCTTTATCAGGTGTAGAGCCTATGATGCAAAAGATCCGAAGTGAGATTCGACATGTGGATGCACAAATATTGGCAGCAGTTCTCCAACAGGTTTGTATGGTCTTTCAAGCGTTTAGTACATTTTGAGTGACTTCCTGTTCTTAACTGCTCTTTATCTCTTTGCACTTACCCTATTATGTTGGGAAAGCAGGCACCCTTACATTTTCATAATGATTGGGATAATTCTTGTGCAATTTGCGCTACTGTGGTTTTTGAAGCCCATTTGAGTTGTGGCAGTCATGCCATTGTTGGGTAAAATCTCACATGATCCCTGTTCACTTCATTTTTTTAGTAGGCTTATCCAAACTGGAACAGAATTGCTGTAAATGCTCCCTAAAGGCTATAATATTCATGAGCAGATTAGATAGACCCAAAGTTATATTTAATGCTTTACCTTTCATACATTGAACGACTAATTGGTAATTACCAAAAACTTGTCACTTTTCCATCCCATGTTACTCTGCCAACATCATGAGAATTTGAAACATCCTATATTCTGCCCTGTTATTGGAACCTATATGAACTCTATAATACAAAGGGGATCCCACTGTGTTATGATAGGAAAAGGTCACCTTCTGCTCTACATCAACTTAGAACCCTATGAATTAATGGCTTGGCAGCCTTTCAATGAGCTTTAATAACTTTAATTACAAAAGTCCCCTGTAAAACAAAAGGACGGGTAGAAGGGCGCCCCTTACAAGAGAATAGTCATAGTCATAGTAGCAGTCAGCGGGCTGCTTTTCTCGCTAGCTCTAGAAGCTGGTACCATCTTGCTTTATGATTAGAAGATTTTCCTCCCTCGCTAGCGGGATTTAATTCTTAATTAGGTATAACCAACTTGGATAGAGATAACCCCATCAATGATGGTAATAAGTATCATTCTATAATTATGCGGTCTGGATTACCAAGATATAACTTAATGGGCTAATAACGTGATAGTAATGCTTCCCATAGTCCTCCACCAAGTGAGCCTCTAAGTCCTCATCCATCTCAGCCTCCGAGTTCAAACAAATAGACTCCTAGTTCTGTTACTACTATACTACTTACACAATTTACTTACTCTGTCTAAAATGGCTATATGATTTTCTCTATTAAAAGGCTTTTGTATAAAGCCTTTCTTCAATTCTATTTCCTTGTCGGTTGGAAATAAGGAGTTTGTATGCACAACAACAAGGGAGTTATCTCAATAGCAGTGGTGGGCGATCAGACGGGAGATTCAGTTACTAGCAGGGTATAGACTTGTCGCGGTTGGTTTTGCTCCTCCTTATTTAAGGGAATGGATATTGTTGCCGCCTTACACACACCTTGTTAGTTTTTCAACATTTAAGCTAGCATTATGTTAAGATCTTTTCACTGAGAGAATAACAAGCACAGCAATCACATAAGCACATCACAAGAGACAAG